>JBBPSV010000852.1:0-13144 GCA_038093795.1 Retiboletus fuscus
GAGTATCTACCTACACGCTGCGTGGGAGTGGTCTGGGTAAGGCCAGACGAGATGGATAGCGATCCATCGAGACTAAGCTAAGTAGAATAAAGAAAAGAAATGAACGGGGCCAGGTTAACTCGTAACACCCTCCCCCATACAGTCACAGAAACGTGGACATTTGCTTTGGCTAACCCGATTCCAACTTACTGATCATGGCAGCCAGGCACAATCAAGTGAACCAATGATGCGCCACAAAAAAGTGCTTGAGAGGGTCCCGTGATGGTGCCCTGTCTCATTGGCCTTGCATGGGTCTAAGCTGACTTTTGGTCTGCTCAAGCTGTTCTCGGGTTGTCCATAATAAATAAGTAGCTAAGTACAAATAATATTTTATGAAAAAAACTAAACTAAACTAAATACCACAAACGGTGAAGCTGGATACAAACACTGGGGTGAGTAGAGAGGTGGACAGCCTATCGAGGAGGCCTGAGGGAAGGTGCGACAGCACATTGTGCCATTGCTGAGCAAGGAGGGAGGGCGAGGGTGAAACGAGGACAAGGACCAGGGGGACTGTGACGACAATGAGTTGAGAGGGCATGCAGCAGCGACTGCACAATACATGCAATCGCGTGCGTTGTGTGGTCGCAGCTGCACGCTCAGGGCAAGGACCAGGATGGGGATGAGGGAGGCAAGGATGAGGACCAGGGCAACCGCAACGACGAGGAGTCGAGACTCGAGATGGTATGCAGCAGCGACTGCACAACACACACGATTACATGTGTTGTGTGGTCGCAGCTGCACACTTGCCAGTGGGGCAAGGACCGGAATGGGGATGAGGGACGGCTAGGCAATAGCACAGGTATACCCACGGGTATGAATAGGTGAGAGGGAGACAGCAACGGCAACGGCAACAGTGCGCACAGTGCGCTGTCGCCGACTCGGAGAGAGGGTGAGGTGAGGAGGAGGGAGCCCGAGGAGTAGTGGTTGTGAGGATGAGGGCAGGAGGAACAACAGTACAACACACGCGAGTGCGTGTGTTGTACTGTCGCTGCACTGTCCTCACCTGACCCGGTGACAGCACAAGTAATGGCAAGGGTGACAGTGAGGGCAAGCGAGTGAGAGGGAAGGAGGGAGAGGGAAGGAAGGAGATGGCAATGGCGACAGCGCTGGCACACACGATTGCATGCATTGTGCTGTCGCTTCACTGTCTCCACCTGACTGGGTGATGGTGTGGGTGACGGCAAGGGTGATGGTGAGGGCGAGCGAGGGAGAGGCGAGGAGGGAGAGGTGAGGAGGGAGAGGCGAGGAAGGTGATGGTGACGGCGATGGCACTGGCACGTGCAATCAGATGGTGAGAGTGAGGGCAAGGGCAAGGGTGAGGGCGAGGGAGGGAGAGGTGAGGAGGGAGAGGCGGCAGCAAGGAAGGAGATGGCAACAGGTGACAGTGAGGGCAAGCAAGGGAGAGGGAAGAAGGGAGAGGGAACAGAAGGAGATGGCGAGGCGACAGCACTGGCATGTGCGATTGCGTGCATTGTGCTGTCACTTCACTGTCCCCACCTGACCAGGTGATGGCGTGGGTGACGGCAAGGGTGATGGTGAGGGCGAGCGAGGGAGAGGCGAGGAAGGAGACGGTGACAGCGATGGCACTGGCATGTGCAATTGTGTGCATTGCCAGCATGCTGTCCGAGTTGCTTCACTGTTCCCACCTGACCAGGTGGTGACAGCGAGGATGACTCAGATGGCAAGAATGACGGCGAGGGTGAGCGAGGGAGAGGGAAGGTGAGGAAGGAGATGGCGACGGCAATGGCACAGCCGAAAGACGCTGAGCTGCGACTTACCATATCAGGTAAGTACCCGCATGGTGTTACGAGTTGACCTGGCCCTATTCATTTCATTTCATTTCTTTTGCTTAGCTTAGTCTCAATGGATCGCTATCCATCTCGTCTGGCGCTACCCAGACTGCTCCCATATGGCACGTAGGCAGATACTCCCACGGACCGTATCTTTTCTTCATTTCCGACTAATGACCCCGCTGTCATTGTCACTTCGGGCTGTTCCAGCCACTTCTTCGTTTCATGATAATCTTTGATAGACAGCTGCTTCTGATTGACGCTGATCAACAGATCCGCAGTGGATGTGACTCGTTTCGACTCCTCCCGAGTCCCTACGATTCCCCGAGTCACATCTCCTTTCATCCCTAGTTCACCCGTCCTTTCTATGGGTTTCCATGACCTTCTATGGCTCATGTATATAAACTGTAGTTTCTACGCTTGTATTCCTTAAGCTAGAGCTACTCAATCTACTCTTGAGATAACTCCTACGCTCAATCTCCCAAGACCGGGATAAGACTTGTCCTCCTCGGACTCATCGTATCCTTCAACGCTGAGCATGCTCTTCGTGAGCAGATACCTCACCCGAAGGTTCCTAGTCGTACCATAGCGTCCCAGACGCTGGTACTCCCTTAGCCTTAGAACCACTCTTGAGTCTACGCTTGACCCTACCCGGGCCAAGCGTAACAAAAGCTCTAGCTTACCACGTCGTGGCTACCATCGAGTAGGCCCTCCTCCTCAGCCCAACCGCCACCAATCTCCACTTCGTGGAGAGCTGTTGAATCACCAGATCCCGAGTCCTCAGCCTCAGAAACATCGGACTCAGAAGCCCCTACTGAAGGCTCTGATAACCCTGACCTAGATCTCGAGCTACGCTCTCCCACCGAGGAAGCAGAATCCCTAGAACTCTCTAGACTACTGTCCCACCAGCTTTCAGCCAGAGCAGTTACCCCTCATAGTCCCACCCCACCGTCACCAACACCGATCGCCCAAAGCGGTCACATTTTCCCAGCTATGGCACCCCCAGCTCCTCAGCCCCAGACTCCCGTCATGGGAACCAAACCCACAGAAATCTGTCTCGGAGTCCCCGAGGACTTCGATGGAAACCTCACGAAAGCGAAGCCTTGGCTTCGCTTGGTACAATTGTACCTCTCGATCAACGCAGAAATCTATAACGACGATGCTAGGCGAATTGCCTACGCCCTCTCCTTCATGAAGAAAGGTACGGCATCCACATGGGCTGATACCTTCCGAGAATCCAAGATCTCCAGCGGAGGCTTCTCTCTTGGGAAGTGGTCCGACTTCGTCTCAGACTTCGAAGCCATATTCTCTCATTCAGAATCGGTTACCAATGCCCTCACTTGGCTCGCCACCAAGCGTATGATCCCCGGAAAGAAGGGCGAGTACTCCCCTTCTCTAGCTAATTACACTGCCCAGTTTAGGTCCAAAGTATCCGTCGCAGGAGTAACCGATGACTCGGTGCTAGTCTCCTATTACTCTGCAGGTATACCCGAAGACCTGATGTTCGATGTTCTCCGGATGGAGAAACCCCCCACCAAAGTCGCCGACTGGTACAAGAAGGTGGCTCTCTTCGACTCTCACCACCGCCGAGCCCGAGGGATCGCGCAGCAACACAAGAAAGCCAGTACTCCGTATGTACCTACGTATCCCAAGAAGGAAGAGAAGGATCCCGACGCCATGGACGTCGACGCGATCCGACTTCCCCCTAAGCTCACTGAAGCCAAACGGCAGAAGTGTTTCAAGGAAGGCCGATGCCTCCGATGCCGCCAGACCGGCCATATGGCAAAGGAGTGCAAGGTCTACGACACTCCCAAGAACCCCAAGAAGACTTGTAAGGTGAAGAAGGATGATGTCCCTGAGCTAGCTGACTACAAAGAAGACGATGACGAAGTCGAGTCAGTAGCTAGAATCTCCTTCTCCCGCAAGGATTTTTAGAACGGAGGACCCCGTCAACGCAGACTCCTCCTAGATGTGCCAATGTACTCGTATCTGAGACTCGCAAATCCATGCAGATCCCAGTTCAGCTCATTGTACCTGTGCACTCCCTCAAAGCCGTCGACACCCGCACCCTGATCGACAGTGGCGCCGACATCTCTTGCATAGACTGGGACTTTGTACGAAAACACAAACTCCCCACCACCCGACTCCTGAAACCTATCCCCATTTGGAACGTCGACCAATCCAGCAACTCTCATGGAGCCATCCAGTTCACCTGTACCCTCTACACCAATACCGGAGGAATCACCCAGAAGGTTCTTTTCCACGTCATGTCCTGCGGAAGCGAAAACGTTATCCTTGGACTCCCCTGGCTTTGTGCCACCAACCCGAAGATCGACTGGTCTAAACAGACGATCGACATCCCAGAATCCTGCGACCAATCCAAGGTTCTTTTTCAGGAACACAATGTCGCCACCTCCGAACATAGCGACCGGTTCAAGAGACCCAGCTTCGACTGGACCCCACCACGCCAAGTTAAAGTCAACTGCGTTGACCATGCCCGACTCTATGAATATCTTGACGAAGAAACGGAGAACGAGTTCTGCCAACGAGCTCATGACCACTACAGAATTGGCCGAATCCAACGGTGTGGATTGCAGTTCTACCCCCTAGGTTCTCCGGTCATTGCCAAGATTACCACCGCTATGCAACTTGCGCAAGTGGAATTCAACAAGAAACCCAAGGTTACCCTCCCTGTGGAGTATGAGCAGTTCCGAAAGGTGTTTGAAGAATGACCAATCGGACAGCTCCCACCAGAACGGACTTACGACCACGAGATCAACCTCAAAGAAGGCTTCGAACCCAAGATTGGCAAGCTTTACCCGCTATCCCCACGAGAACGCGAAGCCACCGAAGCCTTCCTAGAAGAGAACCTCCGGTTCGGTGCTATCCGCCCCTCGAACTCTCCCCAGGCCTCCCCTTTCTTCTTCGTCCAGAAGAAGGAACTTGACGCCAACAGCAATCCTAAACTCCAACCCTGTATGGACTATCGGAAGCTCAACGACCAGACTATCCGGGACGCTTACCCACTACCTCGAATCGATGACCTCATCAATAAGGTACAGGACGCTAAGGTTTTCACCAAGTTCGACGTCCGATGGGGTTATAACAACGTCCGCATCAAGGAAGGGCACCAGTGGAAAGGCGCCTTTCTCACTCACAAAGGTCTCTTCGAACCCATGGTCATGTTTTTTGGCATGACTAATTCCCCCGCTACGTTCCAACGTTTCATGAATGATTCATTCAGGGACATGATCTCTGAGGGATGGCTCGTCATCTATATGGATGACCTCCTCATCTTCTCCCCTGACGAACAGCTCCACACGGAGCGGACTAAACGAGTTCTCCAATGGATGGAAGACCTCGACCTCCACCTTCGCCTGTCTAAGTGTTCCTTCACTACGGAACAAGTAGATTACCTCGGCATGATTCTCTCCCCAGGGAAGCTCACCATGGACCCCGTCAAACTTGATGGGATCACCTCGTGGCCTGCCCCCACCTCCGTCAAAGAGGTCTGGTCCTTCCTCGGATTCGCCAACTATTATCGGCAGTTCATCCCGGACTACTCTACCATCGCTCGCCCCCTTATCGACCTCACCAAGAAGACCCAGCCCTGGCACTGGAACGCACCCCAAGAAAATGCATTCCTTCAACTGAAGGAACTCTTCCTCTCGAAACCGGTGCTCCGTCTCCCTGATCCCAGTGCCCCGTTCGCCATCACGACTGACGCCTCTGGCGTAGCCACGGGTGGCATTTTGCTCCAGACCGACGAAAACGGTGCCTGGCACCCGTGCTTGTACCTCTCCCAATCGTTTTCCCCAGCAGAACAAAACTATGACATACATGACCGCGAACTTCTCGCCATCATCCGTGCCTTGAAGTCCTGGCGTCATCTTCTCCACGGTTCCTCCTCGCCGGTTCAGGTCTTCACCGACCATAAGAACCTCACCTACTTCTGCAGCCCCCAGAACCTTAACCGTCGCCAAGCCCGCTGGCTCTTAGACCTCGCGGATTTCGACTACAAGATGATCCATGTCCCTGGATCCCTCCTCGCCGGTCCGGACGCCCTGTCCTGCCGGCCGGATTTCCTTGCTCATGCGCCGGACAACACCCAGACAGTCCTTCTCCCGGACTCTATTTTTGTTCGCCTCATTGATTCCGCCCTCCGGGATCACATTAAGACTATGTCAAAGGATGATCCCTTATTCCTTCAGACTCTCCAGGCCTTTGACGGTTCCATTCCTCCCACCTTTCGCTCCCGCCTTAGCGATTGGCAACTGCACGAAGATGTTCTGACTTATCAGGGTCGTGTCTATATCCTCCCCGTCGCCGGACTGCGGCGGTCCATTCTCCAATGCTGCCATGACCACGAATCTGCTGGTCACCCGGGCTTCTTGAAGACCTGACAGCTCGTTGCGAGCGAGTTCTGGTGGCCTGGTTTGGCCCAGTACGTTCGTAAGTATGTCGAGGGTTGCGCCCTTTGCCAGCAGAACAAAGTCAACACTCACCCCATGACCCCTCCGCTCACCCCCAACAAGTCCACCGCCACGCGCCCGTTCCAGCAGATTTCCTGTGACATGATCACGGATCTCCCCGAATCCAACAGTTTCACGGCTGTAATAGTCTGGGCCGACTACGCATCTTCGAAGGGGGCTATTTTCTGCCCCACCACTAAAACGGCTACTGCGGAGGACATTGCCGTCCTCTATTTCAAAAAGGTATACTCCAGATTTGGTCTTTACGAAAAGATCATCTCGGATCGAGGCCCTCAGTTTGCTTCTCGCTTTGCGAAGGAACTCGGTAGGATTCTCGGATGTTCCCTTGCGTTATCAACCACATACCACCCTCAGACTGATGGAGAAACCGAGCGGATCAATCAGGAACTCGAGACCTACCTGCAGATCTTTGTGGGGAATAACCCCACCACGTGGGCCGATCGGCTGATCCACGCCAAATTCGCTCACAATCACTGCCCCCATTCCATCACCGGTAAATCCCCGTTTTACCTAATGATGGGATATGAACCTACTCCAATCCCCACCGTCCTTCCACTCACGGATCTCCCCACCGTGGAAGATAGAATCAAGGAACTCACCGCCACCCACCAAGAAGCCCTTGCTGCGCATGAACTAGCTAGGCAAGTCATGGCCTCTCGGAACAAGAAGAATTTCACCCCCTTTGAAAAAGGTGATCTGGTCTGGCTCGAGGCCAGAAATTTAAAACGAAACTTGACTCACCTGAAATTCGCCCCGAAACGGGAAGGACCCTTTACCATAGTCAAGGTACTGTCTCCGATCACCTACCAACTCCGCCTCCCCAAGACGTGGAAAATACATCCGGTCTTCCACGCCTCGCTCCTCACCCCTTACAAGGAGAATTCCATGCATGGCCCAAATTTCCCATCACCCCCGCCTGACCTTATCGATGGCGAAGAACAATACGAAATCGAGAAAATCATACGACACCGGGGTTCCGCTGTCAACCGACAGTTCCTCGTCCGTTGGCATGGTTTCACCGCCTCCGATGACTCCTGGCTCCCGGAACGGGAGTTCAAACATGCCCAAGCAATCCTTCGAAGCTATAAGAAGCTTCATCCCAAAGCTTTTCCTCCTTAGAACTCTACGTGCTGGTCTCTTCATGAGAATCACCAACCGAGCTCTACCACATTGTCTTTGATTAGCAACATGTCTTACTCCCTGTCTACCGAGTCTTCCCTCACTGAATCCTCCACTACCTTCACCGACTCCGCTCTCCCTTCCCTTGAGGGAGTTGACGACTCCTCCCCTCTTGCCCAGGAACTTTCAGTCTCGACCATTCACCCCCCCATGGTCCTGGCCGACGACTGCACTAGTAATGTTGCCACCCCCGGGTGGAACACCACACCCCTCCCTTGGCCCTCTGTCCTCGAAGAGGAAGAGAAACCCAAGACGATCTTGTCTGTCAATGTTCCCCGTTTCACCTATACCCTTCGGTCCGACCCGCTGTCATGCGAGTCCAGACGACTTCTCCAAACCCGCCTCCGTGACTCCCGCCTCGCCGCTACCATGCAGGCACATTTAAATATAGACTCCCCTCTCGAATCACTGTACCTAGCATTTTTACAGGTCTCTCGTCTTGACCCTATCGCTTCATTCACCTCCGCAAATGCCCAGTCTGAGTTCTTTTCGACTCAACTCTGCCTTGTAGCCCGCCGTATCCGGTCATACCTCCTTTCGGCCATGCACCAGCTTGACATGCTGGATTTCGTCGCTGACATAGAACGATATTCGCAGGACCTTGCAAAGGCTGGTCTCCCCCTTCCCCCCGTTCGACCCACTCTTCCTGTCGAAACCATCCTAGTCCCCTCGCCCGCTGAGCCTGCTGCTCCGACGCCGTCTGCGTCGTCATCCCCGTTGTCACCCAGCGAGATAAACCTCATCGACCAGCTCAAACGAGTTCATCTCATGAACGAAGGTGAGATCAGTCTCACCCCTGATCACCCTCTATACAATGCTTCCTGCTTTCATTGTCACCGCCTTGGACACTGGCACATCGATTGCCCAGAGTACAAGTGCCCGTTCTGTCTTCGCATGCGCCCCGGACACATTCAGAACCAGTGTCCACTCCGCTGTCGCCCCCATCCCACTACCCCGTCCTCATCCTCTCAATCCTCTAGCTCCTCTCGCTCGTCGCGACGGTCGCACCGTCCGCGACCTCGCCCGCTTGCATCCCACATTCAGGATGAGCCGGAACTCGACTTCACAGACGACGTATGGGACGACACGGCGTACGCCAACGTCACCGGATCCCCCAACGGGGGCTACATCGACCTCTAAAGGTCCTCAAGTGGCATTGAGGAGCGTAAGAAGGGGGTAATGTTACGAGTTGACCTGGCCCTATTCATTTCATTTCATTTCTTTTGCTTAGCTTACTCTCGATGGATTGCTATCCATCTCGTCTGGCGCTACCCAGACTGCTCCCATATGGCACGTAGGCAGATACTCCCATGGACTGCATCTTTTCTTCATTTCCGACTAATGACCCCGCTGTCATTGTCGCTTCGGGCCGTTCCGGCCACTTCTTCGTTTCATGATAATCTTTGATAGACAGCTGCTTCTGATCGACGCTGATCAACAGATCCGCAGCAGATGTGACTCGTTTTGACTCCTCCCGAGTCCCTACGATTCCCCGAGTCACATCTCCTTTCATCCCTAGTTCACCCGTCCTTTCTACGGGTTTCCATGACCTTCTATGGCTCGTGTATATAAACCGTAGTTTCTACGCTTGTATTCCTTAAGCTAGAGCTACTCAATCTACTCTTGAGATAACTCCTACGCTCAATCTCCCAAGACCGGGATAAGACTTGTCCTCCTCGGACTCATCGTATCCTTCAACGCTGAGCATGCTCTTCGTGAGCAGATACCTCGCCCGAAGGTTCCTAGTCGTACCATAGCGTCCCAGACGCTGGTACTCCCTTAGCCTTAGAACCACTCTTGAGTCTACGCTCGACCCTACCCGGGCCAAGCGTAACACATGGTACCCGTACCTGTGACCCATGCGGGTATGCTGTACCTGTGCTATTGCCTAGGGACAGCAACATTGAGTTAGCTGGTTAATTACAAAAATGATTACTTACTGTTTTTTTTTCTGGGTGTTGTCGTCGTGTGCCATGGCATGGTGACATGGTGTGATGTGCGTTCTTGTGGCTGTGTCACCCCCCTCAGAATAAGCAGTGCGGCACACACTTAAAATAATGATATCGTTTCACAAGGCCTTGTAAGGCCTTGTGATTATCTCATCATATTATTACATCTTATCATGAACTAAATTTCAAGTAAAAACCCTTTCCCGAAACTACCAGATTGATACGAGTAGATAAGCATGACATCAAAGCCCTACCAGATTATATACTTAGTGTCAATGATTTTACAATTACTTTCTGCCCGAGACTCAATACAAAGGGCTTGTAAGTGCATATGAGGCCTTGTACCGGCCTACATTCCTGTGTGACATTGGTAACACGCGCCGTCTTGGATAAGCTAAAATAACGCTGGGACCATTGTCGTGATGACCGGACGACGACAACATACCTGAAGCACCCCCAGAGCATTGGGCTCGCCGAGAAGGAGCAGAGTGGAGATCCGAGCTCCAACGCTGAACTTACCAGCGCTGAGAAAACAGCAAGTCCAATCTCTTGCTTGTTCGACCATCTCGGCCATGACATGTCGCACCATGATTACGATGATCATACCTGATGACAAAGCCTCCATGCAGCCGTCGGACTCAAAGGTCCAAACCCCGGGAAAACTTCAAGTGGACTCGGATGAGGTAACTAGCGCTCGACGCCCGAAATGCATCCGAGTCCATATCACTGTGACAGCCTCCATCGTATTGTCCTCAGACAGAATCCATAGCTAGTGGGAGCTCCTCGTCTCCTCCGTTTAGCAACTTCAAGACCAAACCGACCAACTTTCTCGCACTCTTCAACGAACATAACGCCATCCGAGGTGAATTCGTCACCAATCCTTCCCTAGACATTGTTGCCTCTCTTGGGTGAGGACAAAGACGAAGACGATTGGAAAAATCTCAGTCTCGAGTCTAAAAACAGCTCCATGAATGCCGAGATATGATCGGTGAATGCAAACCCTGGCATACGACCATCACACTTACCTTTGGACACAGGTCTATTTCTGCCCAAATGGTGTCCTGGCCTTTCTCAGTCCCATTATGCCAGCAGTGCATAGAGATCAGCACGGGTAAACCTGCGGGTACCGGAGCTCCAACCCGTACCCGAGGGCGTCTGGGGCGAGTCTTGGGGAAAGTCTTGTGGGAAGTCTCTCATCCCCGTGACGTGGGCGCTCTGAGACTGCGAGGTGAGCCGCCCACCCTTCTACCTTTTGCACTCTGCCCGCCGCCCCTGCCACCATCCCTGTCAAGCCCCCGACGCTCGCCGATGGTCCTGCGCCCCGCTCCAAACGGGGGTCCTGTGCAGATGATTCGCCCCCGTCCTTCGCGTCACAGGATGGCATTCCCCTGTCACATCGCATCGGCCCCCTCGTCTGTCTCAAACCACTGATGCGCACACCGAAACGATCGCCAGTCGATCACCTCATCTCACCCCTTTTTGCCTCATCTTGGAAAGGTTTATGTTGCAGGTGATGAGGAGGAGCTGGATGATGGATGGGATGCCACAGACGGGGGCGCGGAATAGTACACTACGGGTACATTGTCACTACGAGTCTATGATATATGTATGGTACTCTATATATGTAAGACCCGCATGTCTATGTCTGTCAACCGTCGGTGGGCGGCGGGGGCGGCGGGCAGAGTGCAAAAGGTGAAAGGGCAGGCGGCTCACCTCGCAGTCTAGGGGCGCGCACGTCACACGGATGCCCCAAGACTTCCTACAAGACTTTCCCCAAGACTCGGACTCGCCCCCAGACTGCCCAAACCTTTTCTGCTGTACTCGTACCCGTGTACCCGCGGGTACCTCTGACGGGTACACGGGTATGTACCTGTCAGGGGTTTTACCCGCTTGTTGATGCAAGCGAGACGGCATGCAGAAGCGACGGCACAACATGCACAATGGCACATGTTATGATGTCACTTCTGCATGCTCTTCGGTGATCTGTACGGCAAGAGGAGCAATGGCATTGACATGCACATTGCACCATGGCCGGGAGAGGAGGGTGTGCGAGAGAGGGTGACGGTAGTGTCATTGGATGTGCCAGAGGCATCGTGGACGTTGAGGTAGTTGCCTGGGGCGACAACATTGTCGCGGGCAGCCGTACAGGCGCTTGAGCGACAAGGGAAGGTGCTAGCAGCGTCATTGGACGCGTCAGAGAAGTCGTCGACCATCCATCTCCATGCGCCACAGGAACATCTGTCTTAGTGACATGCTCGTTCGGAACGTGACACAGCTCAGTCAGTTGGGTGTCATGCGGCGGTACTTTGTCGGCGATTTACGCTTGCTGGGGGAAGATGCTTGGCGGGATGATCAGGTCGAGATCGACGCGCCGCATGACTTGATTCATATCAAGTATGTCGACAAGGGAGCAGCAGCGCAGGGCAAGAAGGATTTGTTGAGTTGGTTGTTAGGAAAATGATGGTGTTGCGTCCGGGATGGAGGTAGGATGGACACCTGGGTATATTGTATACGGAATATATAGTTGTTGTAACGATTTTTATGATTATGAGATGGGTCCACGCTGAATTGAGACTACCTGACAGGTCGGATTCGAGGAAGAACTTGTGCAGTACAGTCCCACCATGGGGTAGGTAAGGATTTCCAAACGACCATACGCCAATTTGGACTGTCTCACCGAACGGACTCACCGGCCATGCCAAATGACAAGTCACTTGTGCGACAACATGTTGCGACGAGTCAATCGAGGGCGAGAATGCAAGTGCGAGTGCGCACGTACGATCGACAGGGAGAAATAAAGGAAACGATCAGCGCACCTCAAGAGATGGCGAAGATGTACTTCATACCACCCAAAAAGCCCACGCCACAACGGAATAAACTCCTGAGCATCCAGCTCGAGGGGTGTGGAAAGCTCATACGAGCTGCGAGGCAATACATATCAGCGCCTAGATATATGAACTTGGATGCTTGGAGCGAAGGGAGGAGGAGGACATACCTGGGACAGCTCGAGGCGAACCAGATGACCTAGGCTGCGAGACAGCTATATCAGAACGATTCAGCCACGAGCTTGGAGCCCTGTTTGCCTGGGTTAGAGATCAACAGCTTGGGGAGCATCTTGATGGAGAGCCAGTGAGTCTCAGACTTTCTGCTACCAGTTTCGTTGCTGCAACAAAAATATGGGACTCAGATATATACAAGCGCCGAAAAACTACAACATACTTGAAGAGGATTAAAGGCGCATAGAGGACGGAAGAGTGCCATCAGGAAAAAAGGGAAAGTCTACATCGGCCTATGTACATAGTCTGTGTTTGGCACAAGGGCTGTTCAAACTGCGCTGATTGACATCCCCCCTATGTAACGTACATGGATCCCTACATTGTGCCGAGTCATGTATACGTAGTAACGCGTTACATAAGGGCCGCGCAACTACATTGTGTGTTGTAGCCACTGCGGCCAGTGTAGCATATTGTAGTAGGGCTTCGTTGCACAGTTTTCACAGTAGGCATCACACGGTCCAAACGACCAGGCTACAAATGCATATTTCATTCGACACACCCTGACCACTTGGCTTTTACCACAGAATTCTGGTGCTAACGATCTCGATGTCGTTGAGGGCATCCTCAGCGCCCGCGTCGATGTAAGCAGTCAAAGCCGCTCGCCGCTTAGACCGTTACGCCAAAAGGCAGTGATACTG
>JBBPSV010000853.1:0-13133 GCA_038093795.1 Retiboletus fuscus
TTTGAAGAGTAGAATTGCGAATCCATGGTATTTACTTGGCAGGTATCGATCATGAAGAATATTCCATTGTACCTATCATTTGTTTAATCCCTGAGACGAACCACGCACACATCTGATTACTTACCACCTCTACTGCTACATTTGTTCAGCGGCGTCAGCAATGTCGATCGTGCTGATCTCCGTTGTCCTGGAATCCGAGGAATTCGTTTCCAGCGCGTCCAGTCGTGTCATCCGTGAACAGCCACTTGGAGCGCGGTACCGACGGATCAACGCGACCTCCATAGAGAATTGGTACAGAAGAGAATGCTTTGGACCCTGATGAACCTGTGAGCAGCCAGATGAAGTTCTCTACGGTCACTGCGCAATCACGATAGTCTACTTCACATGTTGTTGCCGTAGAGGTCCAGATGACGCGCAGCTTTCGTGTAGATGCTCCTGGAGAATCTTTTGCGGGCATTACACGCGACATCATCATCGGCGAACATGGGGATAAAGGACACACGGCTACGCTTGGTATGACTCGACAAAGATATTCACGATGGCTTGTCGGTGAGTAGCGGCGCCAGGCTGAAGTTGTAGGTTCTCCAGTTGTACAGGAACGCCATTGGTGAGCGCAACAACGAACGCAAGGACGAGCCAGCGACAGGGATCGGGGCAAACATGACGTAGAAGTGGAAAAGCACACCCTCGGTTGAACCAAACACATCCAAATACGATCTGTGGCAGTGACGCGTGCTGGATATCGCTTGACCATCGCCATCATGAAGCTCGTCAGGTATTTTTCATTTTGCCCCTGGAGAAAACGTGTCGCTGATGCCATCTTCCCTTCAGATTCTTGATGAAGTTGAACAATGAAACTGTCTCCATCGAGCTCAAGAATGGGTCGGTCGTCCACGGGACCATCACCGGTGCACTTGTCGTCGTCGATGGGTCTGTATATCTCATGCTAACCCTCTGCGGTAGGTGTCGACATGCAGATGAACACGCATCTGAAAACCGTTAAAATGACAACACGCAATCGCGATCCCGTTTCCCTCGATTCGCTCTCCATTCGTGGAAACAACGTTCGCTACTTTATTCTCCCAGATGCACTTCCCCTGGACACGCTGCTCGTCGACGATGCACCAAAACCAAAAGGACGGAAAAAGGAGGATGCTCGTGGGCGGGGTCGTGCAAGGGGAATAGACCGGGGACGCGGACGGGGCAGGGGCCGTGGGCGAGGGAGAGGGTTCTAATCGACACCTTTAAAATGACTGTTGTCGATTCTTTTTTTTTCTTTCACGCTATCATGAATATGTGCCCCCCCAACATCATCCATATTTCGCGACACAACGAATCGTGAGGTGGCTGTGTTCTGTACTTTGGATGTTTCTCAAGAGGTTCGCGTCGACGTCAGCGAGGACACTGCCTCTCACCATCCGCCAAATATTGGCCTTGGGACAAGACACCGCGAACAAGGTATATGTCCATGGCTGGGTCAAGTCCGTCAGACGGCAGAAGAACGTCACCTTTGCGGTGGTTAACGATGGCAGCTGCGCCTCAGGACTCCAGGCGGTCCTGAGCAACAGCCTGAACGCAAATTTTCATGGGTGCGTATTTTTTCTGTGATCTCCTTCTGTTTCTGACGCACACAGACCCTCTAGCTTGACCAATGGCGCAAGTGTGCGCATGACAGGGACCATCATAGCCAGTCCCGGGGCTGGCCAAGCACAGGAACTGCAAGTGGACTCGCTAGAGATACTTGGCGAGTGCAACCCAGACGTCAGCCTCGGGCATTTGACCCCCAGTTCTTCCGTTCCCTCACACTCGTCTCTAGGTATACCCGATCCAAAAGCAAGCTCTCGTATTGGAGTATCTCCGAGACCATGCCCATCTTCGTCCCCGGACAGACGCAAACGCCGCCATACTTCGTCTTCGCAATTCGCTCGTCAAGTCCCTCCATACCTTTTTTGAGGTACGTTCCGCGCCGAGCAACGACGCTCTGCTTACCTCGTGTCTCCGCTCACCGAAAGTTACAGAGACATGATTTTTGCTACACACACACCCCCATCCTCACTTCCAGCGACTGCGAAGGCGCTGGTGAGACCTTTCGTGTGACACCCTCGTCTGCGTCCGCACACCCGTCCACATCCCAAGAAACATCCACGCCGGATCCGTACACTGAATTTTTCTCTAAACCAGCCTACCTGACGGTATCCTCCCAACTCCATCTTGAAGCTCTCGCATCGTCGCTTGCTCGTGTGTACACGATCTCTCCGTGTTTCCGCGCAGAGCGATCACAAACGAACCGACATCTCGCCGAATTTTGGATGCTTGAGGCAGAGTGGGCCTGGACGAGAGAGGTCGACGACGTGTGTGGGCTCGTCGAGGCCTGCGTCAAGGACGCGCTGGATTCCGGACGCGACGAGCGCGTGTTGCTCGCGAAAGGGATTGCTGGACAAGAGGAACGGGCCAAGAGTCTCGAGACTGCCGCAACCTCGGAACCATGGGCTCGGATTACCTACACCCAGGCGATTTCCGAGCTCGAAAAGTATCATGCGTCCGCTGCGTCGCGGGCCCGTCCGTTTGAGTTCGCGCCAAAGTGGGGTCATGGGCTGCAGAGCGAGCATGAAAAATGGCTGAGCGAGGTTCTCGTCAAGGGGCCGGTGTTCGTCACGGACTACCCGAATACTTTGAAGCCATTTTACATGCGGATAAACGACGACGGGAGAACGGTCGCGTGCTTCGACCTTTTGGTACCGTTCGTAGGGGAGTTGGTTGGTGGTTCACTGAGGGAGGAACGGTTAGAGCTGCTCCAGCAATGTATGAGATCTCATGGGCTGGATCCCGCAGGTGAAGAATATGGCTGGTATGTGGATCTCAGGAGGTACGGGAGCGCACCGCATGGTGGTTTCGGGATGGGATTGGAACGACTAGTCAGTTGGGTGGGTGGGATTGAAAACGTACGCGAGTGTATAGCAATGCCGAGGTGGGCGAAGAGGATGCTGCTCTAGTTTACACAGACCCACTTGGACTACTCAGTGTTAACATTCATGCATGTCTTAGATCCCTCGTCGAGGCCGGGCGTATCTTTAGACGTCCATTACATGAGTCATCCACAATCTATCTCGCGCTTCGCATGACCGCGGCTTGGCCTTCTGTGTCACAGGCCGGAGTTCTCCGCTCCACTGACGGCTCATGACACACCTCGGTCACTGGTCCACCCGAGGCCAACCCGAGGCCAGGCTACGCCTTGTCCACACACCTGCTCACCCTCTCAGACGTGACCACGGCCCGAAATTGTTATACTCTTAGCTGCGTCGCGATGGGTCGTTTCTTCTCCAGACTCACTGTCATTCATGCAGTACACAGTCCGAGACTTTCAGACTGTCGGATACCAACGAGGGTCGTTTTGTGACCCTACAATAGATATCCTTTTTCGCCGACCTGTCCTCCAATGACGCCTCTCGAGCGGCCTACGAAAGTCGTCAAACGGTAACGTTATTATACTGTCTTGCTGAGCGGCATGATCCCGAATAGCACGCGAACAGGGCCTTACGTATGTGAAAAATAGCAAGACAATGTTGGGGTTTTCATTGCCACAATTTGGAGGGTTGAACCTCAGCGTTAGTGCTGCATTGACAGTGTAATCTTCTGGCACTGCTCTGCAGGTCATCACCCATGCCTTGGTTAATATTCTCTTTTCTGCACACTCAATCTCAAAGGTCTGACATTATTCACTCCACAGGCGATCGGACCTGGTTCAGCATGCATTTGCTTTTGAGCAAGCTATTGTGACGCCATATACCTTCGCCACTATCTTCGTATCAGCCTTGTTCAGCTTCTATGTTATGGCCGTACTCGTGCAGTTGTCGCGCACGAAATTTTACCGAGCCGCACTCCTGCCTGTAGTGTTTTGGTTGAGTTTACGAGCAAGCATGTCTCTAGATTTCTCGTGGAATTATCCAGGTTATGCATACCTCAATCAAGGATTAGTGGTGAGCTTCAAAAGTTCGCCATGATTGTATAGGTTCAAACTCTAATGTACAGGTGGGCATGTTTACCATTGCAATGCGAAGCACGGCATGGGTGTCTGCACAGCTGCCGTACTCTAGGTTGCCGATCTGCAAGTCGGGCAATGGGGCAATCAATGATCATAACGGAGATACCCCCACAGTACATGACGTTTCCGTTTCTTCCGCGATGTGGAATGCCTGGCATCTTATTGTAAATTTCAGGGGAATCGGATGGAACGGGCCTCGAAGGATGTACATCCCAACGCCCTACTTCCGAGTCGAATCCCGATCGAAGTTTGCCTTATTATCTTGTTGTCGGTTCATCTTCTTGGCACTCTTATTCGACATCTTGCGTACATACATGTGCTCTCTTGGACCCGACACTTTTGGAACATCCAAAGGCGGTACTATCTTCGACTCGTCGCTAACTCCCCCTCAACGATACCTGAAATCATCTATCGTCACGCTACTTACCTGGATCGGCCTATACATTTCATTCGAGGCGGTCTACCAGCTACATGCAGCAGTGTTCACGATACTATTCCAACAGCATCCATCGCAATCGCCCCCTCTTTTCGATTCCCCATGGTTGTCGACTTCGCTCACTAGTTTCTGGGGAAGAAGGTGGCACCAACTCTTTCGTGAGATCTTCTTGGCGGTGGGGGGTAAACCCATGGGGAGATATCTTGGAATGCCTGGGGTCATTATGGGTGCCTTCGCTATTTCGGGCATTCTGCATGATGTCGGGGTGCGGGGAATGCGTCGTGGCACCGACACACTTCCAGTACTGGGATTTTTCCTCATTCAAGGTGTTGGAGTTGTAATGGAATATGCTTGGAAGCAGGCTACTGGAAGATGTGTTGGTGGGGTCATTGGTTGGTTGTGGACATCCTTCTGGCTTCTTTCGTGGGGGCAATGTCTCGTGGATGGTTGGGCAAGGTCAGGTTTACTTGGATCTGAATATGGCCCCGAGGCTTACAGACCTAGTACGCTGTTTCTGAATTGGATATCTCAGAAAAATGGGTCCTCATAGATGCTGTCCTTGTTTTCACCCTTTTGCTTACATGACGTATAATCTAATGCCACAAGTAGATGCGCCACTCGACGTTTAATGTTCAATGTTCAACTCTTGTCTGTTCCAACATTCTCTTCGAGTCCACACCTTGTGGAAATCCTGAAATCAGAGTTGTTGCGCTGCTCGAACTGATCAGCTGCCATGCTAGTACCCGCTCGAAAATGGTTATGATTGCCCCACAGCCAGCAGCAGGCATAAAGTCAGTTGAAATTATTAGTGTTGTTCAATACCAGATTATAGTCTCCGCGACGTGCACCGAGAGTCATCATGATTGCAGCAAGTGTATAATCCAATTCCAATGTCCCCGCTACACAGTGCGTAGTCTAAGACTGATACCCCGCGTTCCTAAGAACGACATTGCTGTCCACAATGGTTTTGATCTATGCGAGTCGAGCTTATCTAGCTGTCAAGGATGGGCGTGTATAACGAGTGTAGATACATGAACGATGCGGTACGGACATGACGGGGTGGGCGAAAAACCGAAGGTTTTTCTGGCCCGAGACTGTGCTCGAACTGTCGGGTCAAGCGAGCTGTGTCCCAAAGATTAGGAGTGAGCGACGCGTCAGGAGAAGCTTGGGACCCCGACAGTAGGAGCGGTGACTTATGCTAAGGGCTACCTAACGGGAGGTAGGATGTATCGACGCATGTTGTCGAGAACGTCCGAGTGCTGCTGAAGGAATGGCGTGAGGATGATAGTGTGGTGTCGAAGATATAGAGTGAAGGATTCGCTCGACCATCTTCCCATGGTTTTGACTACATCGAAGGGGACACCCTTAAGGAGATAGAATAGCATGCCACCGATGCGCAGACTATGCCCTTTTAGGTCTGGGATGTTGGGATGGAGTTTGATGATGGCGTCTATGCGTTTGATGACTTCCTTTCTCGAAAGGGGGTGTAATCCGCCGGAGGGGTGTTTCCATGAGAATAGGTGTGCTGAGTCTCGATCAGGATTAATGTGGAAGTGACGGTCGAGGGCACTTTTGGGGTCTAAACGCGATCCTTCGTCATGTGGTGCACAGTATACCTCTTCTCCCTTGTTAGAAGTCTTTGTGGATGGCAGTTGGAAACGGATGACTGGAAGACCTTCGTGATTGTGCATGAGCACGACACCAGATCGGGTGATGTGTTTGGCAGGGTCGAATTTTGCGATCGCTGGCACTGTAAATTCGCCGAGACATGCTATGCAGAAAAAGGAACAAGAAAGACATGCGAAAATAGCCGCATCTTGTGGGTCGTCGAGGTTCATAGATAAACTGAATCTTTCTAAAATGTCTACTGTGAAGGGTATGTGTTTGGTTCGTTTAGATGCGGGAGGCGCTAGTCTGGTCGCACCTTCTAAAAGGGCTTTGTACTCAGCGTCCTTGACCGTCCATTCTAGACCGTGGAGCAAATGCCATGCCTTGATAGCTGCAGCATAGTTTGCAATGGTTGAGCCCGAGTATGCGCCTGCGCAGCTTGATAGGAAAGCGGCAAATACATTGGTGGAAACGGGGGCGCAGGCATCATCTGGGATGTTGTTAAGGTCGCAATATACATGGTATACTAGGAGGCTGGTGCCGTATAGCTCCTTGGTGGAGTCGGACCATGACACGCCTATGACGCTAAGGATGCGCTCGATTTCTGGCTCTGAAAGTGGCATGCCACGTTTGGATTGAGCGGATCTTGGGGTAGCGTTGGAGGGTTGCCATGTAAGGAGTCGCTGCCAGGCTAAGCAATGCGGGCGCAGCGATGAGGGATGTGGGGTGAGATCCGGTTTGTACGGTCTTGGTTTGGAGTTTGAAAGGAGTGGTAGCATATTAGCGATCGGGGAATTGAATCTCTGTTTGGGCGCACCAGTGGCTGCCTTGGAAGAATTCGTCGAGATGCTGCTGGTCTGCAGCCAGGAATTCGGCGAGTTCTTGTTCGCATTGCATGCGGTTAATGAGTTTAGCAGCGGGAGGGGAGTAGAGGTCATCTCGGAGGGCACGGAGCTCGGCAGGGGTGAGGGGGTCTGAGAAGTCGATGACGAATTCGTGAATATGCTGAGGGATGGGAATGCGAGGGAGGATGAGGCTGTGAGAGCCATAGATGCCTCGGGATGGGCCGTCTGCTGGATTGGACCTGCTGGGCATGAATATCGGGAGAATGCTGCAAACGCGGGAGTTATCAGATGATATGAAGGAATGGATGCATTTGAAGACATCGTTGACACTTTTGTTGTGGTGTCTCCCGACTCACCAGCTCTCGATGACGCTGATGTTGTCTCCATAGGCGATGACATGTCACGGTTGGTCCAGGAGATGAGAGAGAGTGGTAAGTAGGAATTCGAAACCAATGGCTTCTGCCCATGCGATGTCCTGCTGGTTAGAATTTCCTTGCCATCTGGGGACGAGTCGCCAGGCTCTCCACCAGCCACCGATGATGACAGTGATGCCGATACTAGAGCTAGCATCCAAAAATGCTTGTGGGTTGAAATATGATGGGGGAAGGGAAAACGGGTGATGTGCTCCTTGCAATGCTAAGGTTTGTTTCCACCATTTTAAATCTTCTGCTATGGCTTTATCTGGGCAGTGGGGCATGAAAGGTTTGCGCCCACACACCACAATCATGTGTTCAAAGCCTGTTAGGTAGGCTCTGCCCTCGAGGATCAGGGAGGCTGTATGCAGTAGTTTACCATATAGTTTTCTGACGTCTTCGAGGCAGTGCGTGGGCCTGCGCTCCCATTCGTCAATTGCCCGGAGATATTTGACTCGTTTTTCTGGGCTGAGTTCGACGAATTGTTGGTCTAGGTGCCATTTAAAGCCTATATATGTTGTCGATGGGCCAAAGGGCTGGTCCTTGGATGTTTCCCATGGAATGCCGAGCTCAGTTGATATGGTATCTATATCGGCAAGGTTGTATGTAAACGACGCATCATGGTCAGATCTCAGGGATCGTTGAGAGAGATTTGCGATTGGGTGGGCACAGTTTTCGCTGAACTCTTGGATTGAATCATCCTCATTAGTGGTGCCAGCGAACCATAGGCGGCTGCCGGTCTGCTGCATTCCTCGTCGCAAGATCTGATCATGTGTGTCAGCTCGGATGCGGTTGTACTCATGTAAGCAGGCTGTTGGTATTTGGAAGAAAATGTGGTCATCGACCCACTTGTCTAGCAGGCTGATGCCTCAATGTCTGAAGATCTCAGCTGCAGCATCTGCGAGATGGCCATAGCTTCCCGCTGAAGGCGTGGCTCTGAAGGCTGTGCAAGTGTCAACACAGCCATGTGTAGGGGAGGTGCATACAATGGCTGCAGGCCATTGCGAGGGGTGTAGCAGGATGGTTCTGTATGCTTCTGCTACATCTCGTGTGGCTGCTTCTGAACCTGGAGGAAGCTTGGATGCAAGGTGGAAGATGATTGAGAATTTTCCCCAGGTAGCAGGGAAGTTAGTGGCAGAGATAGATGAGTTGATAGATGGGTTGGGGTTGGAAGGAGAAGGGGAAATAGGGAAGGAAAAATTTTGGACTAATTTAAATTTGCCTGGACGACCAGGTTTGGGTATGATGGAAAGTGGAGATGACTGGTAAGGGCCAATAATAGAATGGATAATGTCCAGGGGAAAAGGTCCTATGTATCTACCTTTGGATATTTCTTTCTGTACAATTTCCTGGAATTGGGTGTGGTATACGTCTGAGGATGGGGAATTTTGGGGAGACTGAACATTTGTGATATTAGGAAAATCTACTCTAAATCCAAAACGAAGACCTGTAGGTATGTTACTGAAGCGGTCAAGGAGGTTGGCTTGAATGAGTGCAGCTTCCCATGCGTCAGGCTTATAGGGAGTTAGCGCCTGGTCTCCTCTGCGCGCGAGGGCAGCCTTGAGCTCCATGGTGAGCTGAGCCACATCCGGAGCAGGCGTGAGCTGGATTGTGCTTGTCTGCACATCCCTCTGCTCACTGCCAGTTGGTGCATAGTTGCTGTCCAGTGGTTTTGACGTAGAGTTTACGTTCGACCCACTTGGAGTAAGTGTCATGCTTGCCATCCCAGGTTTTTTCTTCATTGCAGTAAATGACAGGTTTCGAGTGGGCTTCACATCCCAGACATACAGCGCATATGGGGAGGAGTTCAGCTTTGTCCATTGTGGCAGGGACATCTGCAGTACGAAAGGATTTGGAACGTTTGTGGGAGCGGTCTGCAGGTTCGGGGGAGGACGGGCCCAGCCATTTGTGTAGACTGTACTGCCACTTGTGCGAAGCTGTGGAGGATGAAGCTGAGGGGTGGGCCGAAGAAGCTGGGGTACAAGCAAGGGCTAGTGCGGAACGAAATTGTTCCTTGGCCTGTAATGGGGAGCGTGAAGCGGAGGTGGTGTGAAAACTGGTCAGGTTGTAATGGGAGATTGAGAGCGCAGAGCCCGTGATGAGGGTGTGGAACCCGATCCATTGGCGTGGAGCCCCAGGGAAGTGGAGAGCGTGAAGCCCAAGCCATTGGTGTGAAGCCATAGAGAGACGAAGGGCATGAAGCCCAGGTCGGGTTACCACAGTGTGAAACCAGGGTCAATTGAGTTTTTTTTTTTTTGCCAGGTGGCGGCGAGTCCGAGGTAGATCAGACCCAGGGGTTGGCGTGAAGCCAAAGGTGGAGAACAGGAGAGGGGAAGGAAGAAGGACGAAGGAAAAGAGTATGGTGATGGTTGGGAAATTACTCGTATGTGAGATGGAATTTAGTATGCGACAAAGCTGGTTTACTTGCCTGTAGGGCTTCCTCTCTCAGTGACTTGTTGGCTTTGTGCAGGAGATCGTCGCGAAATTCCTTAATCATTGCTTTATCTATGGGTATGAGGTCAAAGGATTCTGGGGTGCCTAGGAGGTTGTGCCATCGCCATCTGACGATGTCTTGGTAGAGTACCAGGGCACGTTTGCCGAACTCATCGGCGTCATGCTGGTACTGATGGGCACTGAGTGCCATCCAAAATTGGAGATGTGACTGGACACGTTCCTCATCCCATCCATTTTCACATATGGCTTGGAGCAGCTGGGGGGCCACTTTGTCAAATTCGACCCAGGTGAGGTCCTTATCTGGAATGACAGTATCTTTAGCCTTAGCAGCAGCAACGGAGATGAAGGAATGGTGGCCGTTGTCATCACAAGTCAGCACAAATGCTTCATCTTCTGCAGATTGGGAGGAGGCTTCCGCTTCCGCTAGGCCTTTGTTGGTGAAGTAGTAGAGTTCAACGTAGTCTCCCTTTTTGAGTTTGTGGAGGGCTAGTGGTGAAGGGAGCTTCAGAATGGTACTCACAATCGGGACCTTGTTGTATGGCAGGAATTTGTTGCAGTTCTTCTTTCGTTCTTCCTGCTTGGTGAGTTCTCATTCTTCATCCAATGTATACTGTTGCTCTTCTTCCTGATGTCGGCATTGCTCTTGCTCACGCCTATCAGCCTCAGCTGCTTCTTCCTGTTGGATATCCCACTCTTCCTTGTCAATGGCATTTTGTGCTTCCCAGATGATGGTGAGGCATTCTGCTGCTTGCTCGTGAGTGATGTTGAAGTCATCTACAAGGTTTTGCCTTGCGGCTCTAAAACGCTCTAGCACATAGTCTGGGGCTCGCGCATGGTGCGGATTGTTGGCACCTAGTGGCATGATGAAATGATGTGAAGGAGTGGAGTGCGAAAAGAAGGGCTAAGCTACGAAGAGGCTGCGAGGCAGCGAGAAGTGCTGGGGACAGTGAAGTGGACGAAAGCAAGAAAGGTAGCCCACTTCGCTTCTCATGCATAGACTAAATCCTTCGCGCGGCTCGTGCCTCGCCTTGCTTAGGTCGCCAACTTGCCACAGTCGACAATAATTTAGCGCCGCGATTATATTCTTATGTAGCTGCGTCGCAAAAGAATCGTTTCTTCCTCGGACTCCGCACTGTCATCATTCATGCAGTATATTCGGTGCCTGGCAATCCAAAAACACTCTCCCCATGTTCTTTTTGGCATAATATTACTCTTCTCAGTGACAACAAGCTCAACCTGGCTTGGGGCTGTCAGTGATGGTGGCTCTAGACAAATACTGTTCTTTTCAGGTTGCCACTTACGTATGTGGAAAAATAGTGGGATATGGGGTTTTAGCATTGCCCCAATTCGGAGGGTTGAAACCTCAGACCTCAGCGTTAGTGCCCCATTGACAGTGTGATTTCCTAGCACGGCTCTGCAGGTTATTGCGACAGTCTAACAGTTCTTATTTTCACCCATGCCTTGGTTAATATTCTCTTTTCTGCACACTCTGAATCATTCTCAGGTCTGATGTTATTCCCTGCACAGGCGATCGGACCTGGTTCAACATGCATTTGCTTTCGAGCAGGTGATTGTGACGCCGTATACCTTCGCCACTATCTTCGTACCAGCCTTGTTCGGCTTCTATGTTATGGCCGTACTCGTGCAATTGCCACGCACGAAGTTTTACCGAGCCGCACTCCTGCCTGTAGTGTTTTGGTTGAATTTACGAGCAAGCATGTCTCTAGATTTCTCGTGGAACTATCCAAGTTACGCTTACCTCAATCAAGGATTAGCGGTAAGCTTCAAAAGCTCACCATGGTTTTACAGGCTCAAATTCTAATACGCAGCTGGGCATGTTTACCATTGCGATGCGAAGCACGACATGGGTGTTTGCACAGCGGCCGTACTCTAGATTGCCAATTTGCAAGTCGAGGAATGGAACAATCAACGATCGTAACGGAAATACCCCCACAGAGCATAACGTTTCCGTTTCTTCCGCGATGTGGAATGCCTGGAATCTTCTTGTAAATCTCAGAGGAGTTGGATGGAACGAGCCTCGAAGGATGTACATCCCAACGCCGTACTTCCGAGTCGAATCCCGATCAGTATTTGCTTTACTTTCTTTTTGTCGGTTCATCTTCTTGGCGCTCATATTCGATGCCTTGATCGCATCCGTCCACGCTCTTGGACCAGACACCTTTGGAACGTCCGAAGGCGGTACTATCTTCGACCCATCGCTAACTCCACCCCAACGATACCTGAAATCATTTACCGTCACACTGCTCGCCGGGACTAGCGCATACGTTATCATCGAGGCAGGATACCAGTTGCATGCAGCGTTGTTCACGATACTATTCCAGCAGCACCCATCGCAATGGCCCCCTCTTTTCGATTCCCCATGGTTGTCGACTTCGCTCACTAGTTTCTGGGGAAGAAGGTGGCATCAACTTTTTCGTGAGATCTTCGTGGCTGTGGGGGGCAAACTCATGGGGAGATATCTTGGACAAGCCGGGATCGTTATGGGTGCTTTCGCTATTTCGGGCATTCTGCATGATGTCGGGGTGCGCGGAATGCGTCGGGGCATGGACACACTTCCAGTACTGGGATTCTTCCTCATTCAAGGTGTTGGAGTTGTAATGGAATATACTTGGAAGCAGGCTACTGGAAGACGTGTTGGTGGGGTCATTGGTTGGTTGTGGACATCCTTCTGGCTTCTTTCGTGGGGGCAATGTCTCGTGGATGGATGGGCAAGGTCAGGTTTACTTGGATCTGAATTCGGCCCTGTGGCCTACAGACCTAGCACGTTGTTTCTGAATTGGATATCTCAGAAAAATGGGTCCTCATAGATGCTGTCCTTGTTTTCGTCCCTTTGCTTACATGGCATATAGTCTAATACCATGAATAGATGCATCACTCAGCCCTTGTCCATTCCAATTTAATTAGTCCCTTCGAATCCATATCTTATGGAAGTCCTAAAATCAGATTTGCTGCGCAGCTCGAACTGATCAGCCGTGATATCTGGTCGAAAATGGTTATGATGCTGGGTTGATGACCAGAGCCATTTAGGCAAGTGTGTAGTTCAATATCGCTGCTGTATCCTTGAGTATCGCACCAGTACATAGACTTGATATCCCATGTCCCCAAGAGGAGCATTGCTGTCCTCCACGGCGAGCAAGACGGTTTCGCATGCGCCAGAACAGTGAAGAGCGCTGCAGAAGATGAGGGCACTTGCGCTGGGGAAGGTCACGTCAGGAAGAGCATCAACCGGAATGCCACTAGTTTCGTTGACGCGACCGCGAGGGACTGGGTGATGATCGCTCTGCTGGCCAAAAGGAGGGCAAGAAGCGGGACGA
>JBBPSV010000854.1:0-11703 GCA_038093795.1 Retiboletus fuscus
AGTATACCATCTTTTCAGCTGCCGGCGAACCTGTGCAAGGGATAAGTAGTACATATGTACTTGTTCGAACGTGGTTCATCAGCGCACTCTCAGCCAGCACGCTCCAGAGAGCATTGATCAATTGAAAATTCTACACGAGCATTCACGATCGTACAAGGCAGTGTCCGTACAATCTCCGTGACTCCGCTCTCCACTTTCTTTCATCTTTGCGTCCTGTTTCAGGCAACGTAGCCATTAACAGAGGGTGCCATGCACATCGTGACCAATGGCTGGTCGGTCCAAGTCGAACCGTTCTCGGTGGGCGTCTCGCTAAGTACATAAGTCGTCGCAAAGTTACCAGCTGCCCAGCCAACGTATCCGAGGATGACTGCCGATGGATCGAAAAACCGTCAATCGAGGCGACCAGACAGCGGAAGATAAACAAACGTACCGTCCGAGTTCTCTGCTTGGTACTGGATTTGCTGGCAGATGTATTCCTCACACGAGGCGGTATTACCTCCACCTGTCTCTGTATTGAGTGCCTGACGCCCGTTGCAGCGCAGCCATTGTGAAAGGGGCTCCCATGCGTCCGCGATGTTGTTGGTGACGCAAGTGTCACTCGTTCCACTACAGGACAAACATCAGCACGTCATTTCGCATCACAGCACCGCGCACGACACCTACGAGTTGTCAGAGTCGAGGTACTTATGCACGTCGAAGATCAGGTTGGTGTAGCTTCCGTCTGGGTTGGTGACAGTGGCGAGGGCAGCTGCAGAGCCGCCAGAGACGAACGTTTCGGCGGAGGTGTAGTTGTCACCAGGAAGGAGGATCATCTGAGTTGTGGCACCAGCCTCACGAATGGCTGTAACGGCAGCCTTGGATCTACATCAGCACATACCATGCAAGAGATGATGAAGAGTTAGCATCACCTGGACCGTTTCAGCCCACAATGTAATCTATCAAAAGAGAATCGGGATTAATTGCTAATGCAAGGTAACAGGCTCTAGTATGCTCACGCTGGGCAGATCATGGGGCTCATTCATTCTTGTTACCGGTGAGCCAAACTCGACAACATAGAACCGAAGACTCACACTCCGAAGACGATTTTGCTCTCATTGGCGTAGTAGCTCGCCAATGAACTCCAAAGAGAAGCAAAAACTTCGTTCGAGGGACCACCTTGGCCAATGATCTGAAATAACATCATATCATATAAGGATCTTCCGAAATAATTGATGTATACATACTGCACCATTCCACCTGGCATAGTTGTGTATATCGATGATGCAGCTGGCACCGGTAGCCAAGCACGCTTGAACCAAAGCATCGTACTCTGCAAAGTAGGTTTGGTTAAGGGTACCGGTGGCAACGTTGTCGGTCAAAAATTGCCACGCGACTGGAAGGCGAAAGATGTTGTATTTGTCGTCATTCACAAAATGGGACATCTGACCCGCGCCGTCAGCACCATAGTATTGGGTCAACGGAGGGTACGCGGAGCTTGCGGTGTCTAACCAACTACCATTCAGCCCGATGATCGTGGTGACGGGGATAAACCTGAACCTTACCATCGCCGTTGGTATCCATTCCGAAGTCTAAACATACGATGAATGCCCGATAGTTGCGTGTAAAGTAGAAAATGCACACCAAACCCAGCGATGTTCACACCCGCGTATTGCAATTTGCCTGCGGATGCAGGGGGGGTCGCACCACACGTGCTCGTCGGGGTTGCACTAGCACTGGTAGTAGCCGGAGTTGCGCCGGCACTGGTAGTAGTTGTGGCTGCACTAGCCGGGAGACACTGCGAATAGTCTGGAGAATATATTATTCCAAACGATTTGGAACGCACAGGTCAGAGACCAAGTCATATCTTGCCGGCATAGCAGTAATAACTTACAGTCGTTCTGGTAGGTGCAAACAGCACCGCTGACGCAAGTAGTGGCTCCAGTCCAGTCCTGCAATAGAACTCGTTATGGATCGCCAGCACTGAACTGGATGGCTTACCTCACCGCCGCCTGTTGAAAATAATTAGCTCGAAGTAGGGTAGGAGTGGTGGACGAGGTGCCTACATTGCGCATAGAGAGCAGCTTGCCCGCGAACGGACAAAACAGTGAGACCAACAAATCCGAGGGTGTAAACAGCCTTCATGATCTGCTCTGCTCTTTGAACAAGTTCGTCAAAAGCTCGACAGTTCTGTCTTGCTGGACACTGCACATTATATACTTCTCATTGAATGCCCCTGACAAGCAAATTCAGTATTGGGATGTCCGATGCGCCATGCAGTACGTCACCTAGGAGCGACATCTATACACCCACGAGATGAACCTCCGAAGGTTCTCCGAGTTTGATCATGGTACAATCATCACAGAACCTCCGTTTTATAATCATCATAGAGCCTAGCACGCGAAATTTCAGGATTGATGCTAATAATATGATCGGTTGAGGGGTAAAATCCCACTATCACCCATCACCGGACGTTCTTCGTCTCATCTTCGGATGACTGAGGAGTCCTTGGACTACCCGGGTGCTAAGAAGAGCAACGGCTTGCGAGAAACAGGACACAAACTGAAAACCTCCTCGTCTTCAAGTGCCAAAAGCCATGAACAACCGGTTTGCAACGAGAAGTGGCCACTGATTCGGTCTGCGGAATTGAGTACGAAGTCAGCGCACGTAAGGCTTCGCAAGAGTTGCAACCGGTAAGTCTTGGACGCTTCCTCTTGCGCAAACCCCTGTGACAAATCCTTTCTGGATGTCTTCTGGATAAGATCCGGAACCCACGACTGCCAGAAATACGTGATTCACTTAACTCCGTCGCTACCATTGGGGAAAAGCTCGGGGATCGCTTTCCAGTAAAATGGGACATTAATATCCCGTGGCACCTTCAAAAGACTCGCGGTTTCGAAAACATGAGTGCAAGTAACTAAATCTGCACAAGGAGCGGGGGAACCTGCCGGTGAAGGTGTGTGCGTCAATGATTCTAGCCGAGCGACCCACTGACAGGAATGTACTGGAATGCGGCAACGTACTCAGATCATCGGGGAAATCGACCGGAAGACAAAATATCCGACTCCCGTATTGAAGGTTATAACGAGTTGGAGCCTCATCGTCCAATGCTAATGCATCTTGTCGAATGATTAATGACTAAGCGGCCTGATGGAAGGTGGAGGTATGAAGTCGAGGAATAAACGGGACGAGGCATAGTCTACTTGTGGATAGTGCTGGCTGAGTAACCCCTAAGAGGACGAAGTTCAAATTGATATCATATGGTTCTGAGCCGTACAACTCTCAAGGACTTTGGGTTCGCGCACGTAAGAAGGCCATATGTAAGTGCCAGTTTTTAGAAAGCTATCTTCCCGGAGGTCTGAGGACAGTGGTGCAGCAGCCTGCCTACTGGCAGTAGATCAATTCAGCGACTCAGAGGATGCGGCGTGCGAAATAGCCCACATACTATCATGGAGGTTCCCTCCCTTTGTTCTTGTTCGAAAAGACGAAGGGTGCATAGCGCAGTGGTAGCGCGCATGCTTTGCAACTGCTTGTAAGACGACTTGCAAGCGAATGTGTATGAGGTCCAGGGTTCAATCCCCTGTGCATCCAGAACTTTTTTGCTTCTTCTCGATTGCCCCGTAGTAGATTGGAGTGTGGAACATAACCACGAATTCTCAGGAAGAAAGTCAGAACCAGGGACTTCTTTCTTTTTGGAAAAAAAGCCTTCATAAGTATCGCTTCTTCGATAGCTTTCTACATGTTCCATATCTCATCTTCCGCAACTTTCGTAAGTAGGATACCTCTCCCTCTTGTTCAAATCCATTCTTTCATGGCATGCGCTCGTTTTCCTCCCCTATTAATGCCTGTGGTACTAGAGCCAAGTATGTCTTCCGATCCGTCTGAGCGCAAGATATCGCACTGCCTGATTGGGGGGCCTCCACAATGGTGTTCTAAGATCTATTACGCTGGAAGTGTACTGTAAGCGTATAGCTGCGTTCCAGTCAAACAGCCCTGACGAAAAGCCAGACATGTACAGCAGGGATTACCGGCTCTCAGTATCCACGCCCTCGTCGTTCAATATGTCGGGTATAGTACCATCTTCTATATTGTTGGTTGCATCCTCCCTGGCCTCCACCAGCCGCTTCTCCCCGGTCAATGTACTTCCGTCTCCGTCGAGTGGGAGTGGTTCATCGTCCGGATCCGGGTCGGTTGTCAGTGTCGAACCTTCGGCGTCATAGAAGTCGTTCAACGTCAATGGACGCATGGTGAATCCCTGGATCAAGAGTAAACAATACGATTCGCGGACTCGAGTGACCCGGGACAGCAGACAACTGGACGCACCTCTTGCCCCACTTTCTTGATCGCGTCCTCGTCATGTGCCATCTCACGCATGCATTCCCGCACAGGTACCATCGCAGCGCTGCGACATAATTCGCGCAGGTCCGAACCCGAGAAGCCTGTCGTCTTGGCTGCGAGCAACTCAAGGGTCAATGAAGGATCAATCTTGGTGTCTTTCAGCATCTACGGATTCGAAAGGTTAGTCTCGACATCAGAGAATAACTTCGAGTATGAACCATACCAAGGATAGTATCTTGAATCGTTGCTCTGCATTCGGTAGACCAACAGCAAATCGTTTCGGCATGCGACGCAAAATAGCAGGATCGATGTCCATGGGTCGGTTCGTCGCTCCGAGAACCATTATTCGATCCTCTCCCGACGTCAATCCATCCCACGACCTGCGTCATCCATGCCTCAGAAAACCACCAGTTTCGGAATCTGAGTGGAAGAGATAGCGACGTACGTCATAAATTCAGCCTTCATCATGCTCATCACCTCGTGATCATCTGTTCTCCGCTCTCTCAAAAACGTATCTATCTCATCCACAAAGATGATTGCTGGTTGCATCTTTCTGGCGAGACTGAACAGCCCCGCAACAAGCCTATTTGATTCTCCGAACCACTTGCTCGTGAGTACTGATGCAGGAATGTTGATAAATGTAGCTCCCGATTCCTTGGCGAGCGCACGTGCAAGCATGGTTTTACCGCATCCGGGAGGTCCGTAAAGAAGGACCCCCTTCGGTGCACTGAGGAGTGGCGAAGAGGCCGTGAAGAGGTGTGGGTACATTAATGGATATATTACGGATTCACGAAGAGAAGCAATGATGGACTCGAGGCCGCCAATGTCTGCACCACCCAAGTCAGTCGATCAGGGCGAGCAGGCGTTGATGAAGGCACAGATAGCTGCCCACCTTGGAAGTGCACTTGGATATCATCAGGGCATACAACTTCTTTTGATATGGACACTAAAAGGATCTGTTCAGTATGCGTATGGTGTAAATGAAGGAGAACTGCGCACGCTCGTATTCATCAAGTTTCAGACCCTTCTTTCCCAACTTCGCCAACATTTGTGCGAGATGTTTCTCTGTTTTCTTATCCGCTTGATGTTGACCAATGAACCACTATGGACAGACGATATGAGAGAGTAGGCAAGAACATTCAGTGAACGTCAACACAACTGCAAGAAAACCGGCAAAGGAAGATGAAAAGTACACACACGATAAGCATAAAGTCCAGCGACCTTCAGGACATACAACAAACATTGAAAGGCAGATCAGTATTTGGAACCAGGACCACGTTGTTGCTGTCAACAGACCTGCGACACTATAAGTAGTGCGACTATCAACAATGAATGTATCAGCTGCCAGACAATGAGGAGCAAAAGAAAGTAAAAAGTGCACCATTTATAACGATTCGCTTTGTGGTTAACTGGGATGACATGTTGAATGTTGAAGCGAAGGTTAGAGCGCGGCTAGAAGGGAGGGCCGTCGGCGTTGCCCACGCCGCTGTCGGGAAAAAGATGTCGTGGAGAGTGGATAAGAAATTGAGAGAAAACTCTGAGATTGCTTGAGTAGAGGTGCTCCGAGTGGAGAGTTTCCCCAGTCGGCGAAGACGATACGGCCACGTTGAGTGGATAAGGCGCGCGTCTTCCGACGTGACTTGTCAATGCTGACGGTGGTTTCGTCTAAAAAAGGGTTTTCTGCCCCCTCTTAGGTTGTTCTCTTCCTGTCCGGATCAGGCATCTACTCACATTCAAGTTTCAATCAGTCGTGCGTCGTACTAACAAATCACGTGTGGATCCAGAGGCTAAGCTTTGTCTTTTCACAGGAGAATATTGAAGAATCCTCCCAAGGACCTACAGTGATGCAGCAGCCTGGCTTCTTGCACAGCCTGATAAGTAACGTTGGCACTGCACTTGTCAAGAGATAGCATCATAGGCTTGACTTTGAGAATACTTTAATAGGAACTTAAATGGCAATGACGCTCTTTCAAGCCGCCTGAATCGCCTCCCACTGCGGGCGTTAATCCACTGGGTGCGGTGTTTATGGCACTGCACGGCGCCTAACGAAGAACGATATATATACCAGTTTGTGGACGGCTACTTAATGCCGAACCTTAGCTCTTTCCCCAGCAAGTCTTTCTTCCTATTGGCCATCGCAACCCCGTTTCTACAGACATGTACATCCCCGATCTCCCTAAGGTACTAAGCAGCCGATCCATTGTCTACCTCGACAAGTCCCGCTTCACCCTTGATGCCTCCGGTGTCGCTGGTTTCTTCGGTGGTACAGAGGCCGTTTCCGCAATGGCCACAGTCCACATCTGCAGAAATAGGAAGTGGTGGGGGTGGTATAATTCACCCGGTTCATACGAAGTCGCCAAGCGCTACGGCCTCCTCACAAAATTCGGCTTCTTCTTTGGGGGCGGTCATGCTGACGCAGCTGAACTGCTCACCCTGTTCGAATTGGATGGTCGCAAGGGCCCCCAGTTCCTCCGAGTCCACTCCGGTAACATCATTTCCGAGACAGATCATCTTGCCGCTGTCTTCATGAAAGAATGTATCCCCCCTGGATATCCCATAACGTCCAGGAAAGGAAGGCAACCTGTCGGAGTCACCATCGCCGACCTCGACAGTTGCCCTGGAGATAATATGGTGTTGAAGCCTATACCCACATCTTCAGACTCTCGAGTCCTTGCATCCATCCCAATCATTGTCAGTGCAGGCGCCTGTGTTGCGTGTGCGGTCAACGCAGACTGGTACTCGTTTTCATTGATCCTTCTGGGTGTCATAGCGAACGGCATCTCTTGTCTTGTCATTGGCTCAGTCAAACTCGAATTCATACGTCCTCGACTTGCTGGTGAATCGGACCAGGATAAGGAGTCCAGTACCCATTCTAAGTCGCACCGCGTCAGCGGCGTCCTCATCACGGCGACGGATGTCGTGTTGCTAAAAGGTCGGGAAGATGCAGCTATGGCCGTGGCTCATGGCAAGTTCGTGCTCCCACCCCCTCCTAGCGGCAGAACCTTCCGCATTGAATATATCGGGCTGTGCTCCTTTCTCCTCCTTGTTCAGTTCATTGCACAGCTGCTCCTCATCCCGCAAGGATCCCTCTTCGGTCAGCTCATGTTTGTGGCCTCGTTAGGCGTCTCGTGGGGTTACAACCTATGGTTGTGCTCCCTTGACAAGGCAGGCGTACAACAGAAGATCCTCCTGGAAACGATTCTGAAGCTCAAAGCAGATGATGTGAAGAAATATCAGTTGAATAACTGGCCCGCCATGGTCGTATTTGTCCTTCTAACCCTGGTACTTGAAGATGAAGAGATAAACGAGCGTGAGCTCGATACGGTGCTTAACGTACTCGTCGAGGACACCAGTGATGTCTGGAGAATATGGAAATCAGTAGTCTTGGAGCGACTACTGAGGTTGGAAGACTCCGAGCGTGCAGTCTCAGTGGAAGACTTGGATGTGCTGAAGGGCTTTGAGGTCTCAGACACACAGACTGGCCAACTCTCAAGGAGAGATCGTCTCAAGTTGAATGCGCTCCTCGAGGAAGCGCAGTCAGGAATCGAAGAATTCAAGACAAGGTTACGATCTCTTGATGGTCATGCGTACCATACGCCTTCCCTTCCAACATATCAACCAGTGTCTGCTGAATGATGGCGAAGTCGACTCGTTACAGTCACTTACAGGGCTTTGCGACTACTCTCGCTATCACTGAACCAAATATACTTGGAATCTTGCATGTAATTTTAATTCTCTTATAAGAAGGTTGTGGTTGAATTGATATGATTTTCCATTCGCCACGGCGGGAAAGTCTGACTCAATCATAAACGGGGCAGTTCGAAAGCACTTGCCAGGTGATTGGAAGAGCTCAGCATTCACAGGAAAAGAATGGGCGCTTCTTTGCATGGCCACGCGACCCTCTTTCAACTGACTCGACTCGCCGAGCACCAAAGTGGGTCAGCTCACCGTCTCAAGGCTACAGTAACTTCAAGTCGCTCATGCTGACTAGAGGATGTCGACCCAATCCGGTGTGTCGATATCCCCACTGTCACCACTGCTCACTCAGGCTGACTGCGTACCACATCAAGACACCTCGACACCGCTGGAAATCGCCCATCATAGTGGGGTAAACTCGGTTGCTTTTTCACCCGATGGGACGTATATTGTGACAGGTTGCAATGACGGGTTGATTCAACAATGGCGCGTGAGCGATGGCAAGAAGATAGGGACGACGATGAATGCAGACGGTTCAGTTCTCGTCGTCGCCATTTCCAGTGACGGAAAATGGATCGTCAGCGGTGGATTGGATTGCAAAGTCACGGTTTGGGACGCGAAGACCCAAAGAAGGGCTGTCGAGTCAACACAGACTAACGAGAAATGGGTCAATGCGTTGGACGTGTCACCAGGCTCGACGAGATTCGCCAGCGCGTCGAGCAATTGCACGGCCAATATCTGGAGTCTCACGACAGGCCAGCGACTCGTTGGCCCGTTGAAACACAACGGCCGGATAGAATGCGTCGCGTTTTCACCGGATGGCGACCATGTTGCTACCGCTGGCGTCTACGATTGCTTGCGCATTTGGGACAGTCGCGATGGTGACCTGATCGTCGACGTCCCCGGGTTCTTTCCTGATTCACTCGTCTGGTGGCGCGATGACCGAATCTTCGCAACAACTTGGTCAACGCAACGGTGGATCGATGCCCTTTCAGGATCAACACTACTGGAACTTTCCCAGACCAGGGATACAGCAGCAACAACGCATCTCGCCGTTTCCCGCAGTCGCAGCTCCTTAGTTGGACTCGACAACTGTGTCTTGCGATTGTGGGATCACACCACTTATGAATGGAGTCCAATCGCACATGAGCTCGGCTACAAGGGTTGTACCATCGCTGTCTCACCCGACAGCCGTCATCTCGTCATCGGGGGAGAAGATAGAATCTCCATTTGGAATCTTCATAGCAACATTCTCGAGGAGACTGCCCCTGTAAGTCCATCCTTTTCCGAGCACTTTTCATTAGCTGATAGGTTTCTTTCGCGGTCAAGCATCAAAATGGTGTGGTAAGTACGTCCTAATATCACGCTGAAACTGGTCTGATTTTTGCGTTGCACCTTGTTCAACAGTTCATGCACCTCACTGGTGCAGTTCAAAAGCTGTGGTTACATGGAAAGCTAGACGCTGCCAAGGAAGTGCTATCTCGTGACATCGCGTTGAACGGAAAGTCTCACCACGCATTTGCCAACCGTTCCCTCGTTGAAGCGCGTTTGCAAAAGTGGGATAATGCACTCGTAGACGCCGAGATGGTAATTAGTCACGTTCTTTCTAGCATGTGACATTGAAACATATCCATTTCCAGTCGATTGATATCCAGCCATCGGTTATAGGATGCATTGCGAAGGGTATTGCGCTTTGTGGTCAGGGCAAACACGAGGATTCCATGCAGGCTTTTGATCTCGCTTTTAGTTACTGCAATGCAGAACAAGTGAATTACCTTTTACTTGTGAAGGTATGCATGGTGTAAGATGGTGTTCAGGTCTCACAATTTTGTTCAGTCAGTCATCCTGTTCCTTGCTGGTCTGCGTCGCCACGCCATTGCTCGTGCGACTGACTTGATCAAGTCTCTTCTCGGCAAATTATCGCATTGCTATGTTATTCAGGTAACGTGTGGCACCACTTGTCGTCGCGCAACATCTTGTTCATACGATCTGTAGGCATACATGTCCGTTCTCCTAGCAAAATCCGCAACCGAGTCACATGATTATGACCATGCCATACAGCTTTTGGCATCGGCAACAGATCCGGGAGAATTATCAGAAGTCCCAGAGTTGTTGACAATCTCGCTGGTACGATCTATCTTATGATCATCGGTGCAGTTGTTGAAAGCTTCATCAAGATCACTGGTTGGTCTTTTGACACTCTCGGATTCGAGATCTGTCAGACAAAATGCGAAGCACTGTTCGCCGCGGGCCTCACAGAACGTGCAGTAGCCTCCTTTCTCGACTTGGACCCCTGCGCGGAAAGGAGCTCGAAGGAGCAGATGGAGTGGATCACCGGTAAGGACGTTTAGGTGTGTTCCCCTCCAGTTGCCATTGACGTCGTACCGCAGATTTCAGGGTGCGATGTATGGATAAATTGAACGAGCTTGGGGATGCAGCCGTGGATTCCGCTGCAGATCCTGACGCTGCCACCTATTACTCTTTGGCTTTGACCCTAGATCCCTTATCGAGAGACGTATTGATCAAGCGAAGCAAAGCATACGTGGCGATTGGTGACTGGCAAGCTGCACTGAAAGATGCAAATGCTGTATGTGTGATTTGCTCTTCGGTTACTTGATTAGCTGGTAACATGCGTCTTAGGCAATCGTACTTGATTCATCACATCCTTGGGGCTATGAAAGAAAACATGCTGCGTTGCATGCTGCTGGTCGCTACGACGAAGCAATCGAAACGCTAGATGAGATGCTTATGAAGCTCGAACAATCACCTGATCGTCGCACTCGGGGTAAGTATCTTTAGCATCCCATTGAACATCTTATAAAAAAACTCGTGTTTCTGACAGAACTACGCAACCACTACGTGAACCCATCACAGACTATAGCAGCCATTCTCAGTTTCGCTAAACACATCCAACGTGATTTTCCGCTCGTCCTTATTGACACTAAAAATGGACATCTCTGTGACGAACTAGAGCGGATGCGCATGTTTGAAGAGGATCCAAAGTTCAAGCAGCTCGTTTCATCGATGGTGCTACAGGTCGACAACGCTAGTATTAACCAGGCAGTGCAAGAATACTTCCGATATGCCACGTTCTCTCATACTTGGGAAGGAGACGAGCCGCTCTACCATGATATTCTGCATGAATCAGTACACGAATTTGCAGGATCACCCAAGATGATGAAATTACTGATGTTCTGCAAGGTAGTTGGGGAAACAGGTTTTCGCTGGGCCTGGAGTGACACCTGTTGCATCAACAAAACGGATGGTGCAGCATTACAAGAGTCACTCACTTCGATGTTTCAATGGTATCACGAATCCTCGCTCACCGTTGTTCATCTCAAAGGTGTATTATCTGACTCAGAGCTCGGAGCTCTAGAGACAAGTCTATGGAATACGCGTGCATGGACCCTCCAAGAATTCTTTGCATCCAAGGTCATTCGGTTCTACACTGAAGACTGGAAACCCTATCTTCCTTATCAGGACACTTTTAATCACAAGGAGTCCCCTGTCATCATGCGAGAGATGGCAGTCGCGACTGGGATTGATGCAAACGAACTCCTCTCCTTGTCTCCTGGATCAGAGAATGTCCGGCAGAAGCTTCGCCTTGCCTCAACTCGCTTTGCCACGAAGCAAGAAGACATTGCTTACTCGTTGTTTGGCATATTCGACGTCTCTATCCCAGTCACTTATGGT
>JBBPSV010000856.1:0-13077 GCA_038093795.1 Retiboletus fuscus
CAGTTGAAACATTTGAGGGGACCTTTTCGTACCGCGTCGATGTCCATGGGCTCCCCTCTGCCCGAGAACGTGCGAGAACCCGAGGGTTCTTTTGCTTCTGCCTGGGAATACCAGGTTTTCTTCTTTCGAAGCTTGAAGGCTTCGATGTTGGTTCCTATCCAGCGTATTTCCGGAAGGTATTCTTCGACCGAGGAGTACCATAGTCTGTCTTGGTACATGATCCTCATGATCTTGTCTTTGGTGTTATTTTCTAGATAGAACACCACTATCTTATCGAAGTATCTTGCGGCTGAATCACTGCAGGCCCAAATATAGATTGCTTCCCATCGGGTAAGGAAGTCTTGGATCGTTTGGCGATCCCCTTGTTTGTATTCGACCAATTCTTTCATTGCCTGGTCTTGGTCGTTTTCGGGAATGAACCTGTGTTTCAAGGTTGCCTCTAGATCGTCCATTGCTGGCCAATCGTGGTCTTGCATTGCGCGCAGGATTTGCATCCTCGCCCAGTCAGTGGCTCCGTGCTGATCTTTCCCGTCTTTGGAGCCTATCCTTGTGAGAACTGCTAGGGTTCTCTCCTTGTTCAACGTATATGCTTCGTCATTCATTTCGATGAATACTTTCATTCGTATCCACCAGCTTCTGAAATCTTTGTATGAGCCATCGAATGTGGGAGGCTCAGGGACCATTGTTAATTTCTTTGAGACATTAATATTGTGTCTACTAGCTGCAACTGTCTTGGCTGCAGCCGACCTTGCTTCGGCGTTAGTTGCCCTTGTTTCGGCATCTCTTGCCCTTGTGTTTGCCTGCTCCAGGCTGGCTTGCATGACCGTTAATTGGGCCTGCATTGTTGCGATCATTTGAGCCAGATCAGGCTGTGCAGGTGTGTCAATGCCATCCATTACGTTTGGTGGCGGCGGGTTTCTTGGTGAGGATGGTGGGGAGACGTGAGGGCTTTCTGAGGAGTTCTCTTCTCCTGAGAATTCTTGTTGATCTCGTAATCTCCACAGGTTGCCTTATGGGGATGGGAGAGAGATCGTGATCTTGGATAAAGAAGCGGGGAGATGGTTCTCTATACCATGCTTCGGCTTCATAGAGATGCTCCGGTTCGTATTGGGAGCGTGTTGCAGTGAATCCTGCCCTTATGAACTCTAGAACGTGATCTGGGAGTTCATCTTCTTGTTTAATTTCTGGGAGGAGGAAATCGTCATTTGGGTCGACCTCCGGAAAGACGTATGGTTCCTGTTCGATCTTGACTTTTGGTCGAACCAGGAAGGTGCCTGTTGGCGCGTTTTGGGATCCTAAGCTTTTAAGGATTGGGAACATCCTTTTGAAAAAGTAAAGAAAAACTTGTGAGGCTCTTCGCTCTCCAACAAGGTGAGAATCAGGTCAATGACCTTCCTGACTTCTCGACTTCGAAATGTACGTAACTTTCACAGCGTCGGGCACAAGACCGCTCTTTTGACGTGTGGAAGTGGTATGGACTAGCGATAGAATAAATGTGCCTCATGGGGACATGCTCTTTCGAGCAAAGAAGATAAAAGGTAGGTAGGTGTGGCGGTGTTTAAACCTTTAAGATCTCTCAAGATCACCAACTACTCGCTCCTTACAGGCAGACGAGTCTCTCTGCACTCTAGTGTGCATGGCTACGTAAAATGAAAAGGTTGCCAAGTGGCAGTGGAAAGAGTAATGATTTCCCTTAAAAGCCTAGGGTCCGGCTATATCCCTTTAACGCTAGGGGCCGCGTCTGTGTCACTAGGATGGGCGTTGAGAGTAGTATGAGATAGGGCAAGTAAAACAGTCAAGTTCTAATGTTGACAACCTCAAACCAAACAATGGCTCAGGCTATCTCACACTAGGCTTGCTTATAGAATCGAGTGAATGATGGGGAAAACCAACAAGAACTTGACTGGAGTTCTTGGTGGGATGTATTGACTTATATACGTTTACATTGTTTGTACATATTAGGTTGTTGGTCCGTGCAAGAGTGGCTATGTAAGGTACGTATCAGTCAGCCATGACATAGTGCTGACGGAGATTAAATACATGAGGCGTATGACTAAAGAGTCTAGGCTCGGTCACGTGACTAAGTATCTTACGGTCACGTGTAAGAAAGTAAAAGTATCGACAAGAGGTCATATTACTTGTGGTACGTGATAGATAAGAAAAAGATAAGATAATGAAAAAGAGTTCGTAACAATCACCTACTTGAGATCCTGTATAGGATTAACACTAGTCAGGCTTTGGCCTTCTTCCTCAGTCAACATACTCCCCCTCAGAGCTTAGGTGCTCTATGCTAGAGTAACTATGTTTATCCACCTTCACTCTAGCCCAGTATAAAGGCACTACAATGTTTGCAACCTAGTCATCCCCTCATGATGACCACTCAGTGATAGATATATTGGGTTGTTTCATAAGAACAAGACTGTCATGACTTGCCTTGCAGAACACTGCAACCCAAGGACATGAAGCTGGACTTTTAATCTTGTTGTTCTTCTGAACTAATGGGTTCATAAGAACAAGACTATAGACTAGTCTTGCCATACATCCAAGTACCCTTCAATTAGTGACTACCTTGCACCCCTCTTCACAGATGTTGCACATTTATGATACAACTTCTGAGCCAGTGTTGTCTTTCACCTGGTTCACTACAATGTTTACAGGCATATGATTAGCCTAAGAAGAACTCCCTAAGATTGTATCAAAGCAAGTCTCCATGTAAGACAAAGTTTAGTACTCCTTCACATGTTTTAGGTCTGATCCACCTACCCTTGCCAATGGGAATCACAATGACTACTGAGATGATCAATGGATCTATTCTCATCTTCCTTTATGTCTTCTCCACACTTTTCATCTTTCTCCCTCTCATCACCATCATCACTCTCCTCCTCTTCTTTTGTTAACTAATTGAAGTATCCCTCAAACACCACCCAACATTCATTGTGGTATCCTTATATGACCTAAGAAAAGGTCAAAACAATGACAACACTCCTATGCACCCCCTTCAGCAGGACTGGGACAACAATGAAGAACTCCCTGGTCTCACTTGAAGTGATACCACATGGGAACCAGACACAACATGACCCACATGGGTCAACTGGGTGTTCAACCACATCTCTGGACCCCAGATACAAGCAATCATGGTGTGGTATATACAAAACCACACTAACAATCAAGGCACCAACACAGTTGCCTGGGGAGATGAGGACATCTCAACCACTCACATCAAGCCTCTCCCTACAAGAAGTAAGTCATGAAACAACAATGGATGGCACCTTGCCCCTGAAGAAGTCCAACACCAAAACAATGGCTGGAATGACCCCTGGGTCCCCTTCCTTGACAGACCAGAGCCAGTTAGAGACCTGCCTTCCATCTACCCAGGTCCCTCCATCATGGAAGTCCTTACTTGGCCACAGCCTGAGGATAACACCACCCAATGATGAGGTAATCCTCCCTATCTTTATTCCCATGTCTCAATAACTTTGAGATGAGCTTCTTGAAGAAGTTCACCAAGATGATGCTTTCCTTTCTTGAAGATTGAGTGTTGCCAAAATGCACTCAACCAAGGGGCTGGGAAAGAAACCTCTAGCAGTGATAGCAGCCCTGGCAAAGAGATGCCAGTTAAGAAAGAGGGTGTATTGCATGATGTCCCCCAGGATAAGAGAAAGTGTCCAGAAGGACTAGCCCCCAGCATGGCCAAACACCTGGCATATCTGTCTGGGCAAAGTTTGGACATCATGCACCACCTATATGGATCACAGTGATGGCCTGCTGTCCTATACCAGCTGGCACAAGAACATGTTACAGCAGGTATGGGCCTAGAATAGGCCCCTCTTTACCAAAGAGGTGAAAGGGGAGAACTGCCAGATGATGATGACAATCCAAACAGGGAACATTGCCATCAATTTGGTGAAGGCCATGGAGAAAATGGACCTCCTGGAGGAAGGCCTCCTAGGAGAAACCAACTGGATGAAGGCTTCTCCAGTGGCTCCAACTCCTCTGAAGAGGAGGGCAGTGACCCAGAGAATAAAGGACCAGATCAAGGAGAAGAATCCCTGACTAATCTTCTTGCAGGGCACCCTGCTGTATGTATGACCTCATCTGCTGACTGGACTCCCAGCTAAACACCCCAGCACAACTACCTCAGGGGATTTACCCCTGGGAACATCCAATACATGGATGCAATACAGCACAGATATATACAACATATATGGGACATGGTCAGCCAACTGACTGGAACCATAGGACCTGAGGTAAAGGCAATGAACCCACCCAAACCTGGGAAATATGGAGGTCAGGATGACCTCAAGAAGTTCAATGACTGGCTCAGCCAGATCCTGAAGTACTTTTGTACTTTCAAAATCACTGGCCCAGATTGTGACAATAATTGCATACTGTACACTGGGCTGTACTTGGAGAGTATGGCCTCCCAGTGGTTCAACCAGGAGGTCAAATTCCTGGACAGATAGGTCCAATACTGGACTTTTGAAGAACTCATCTGTGGGCTCTTCAAACACTTCATCCATGAAGCATTGGCATAAAATGTGGCAGACCAGTACAATTGGATGAGGTACCTGCCTGACAAGGGGGTCCTTGCCTTCTACTGTATAATGACCTGAAATATCACACACACCCAATGGTACAGCTGCCTGATGACTACTTGTTCAGGAGGAAGTTCCTTCACAGATTTTCTCACACAATCATTAAGAGCATATTTGAGGCATGTGGAATATCTGCCAAGTACTTGATGATCAAGGAAATCCTCAAGGAAGTACATCACATGGAGACCACTCAGAAGGTGATCAACATGCACTTGCATACTGGCCAAGGGGGATTAACCCCCACTGGGTGAATGGGTCCCGGCCAGCAACACAAGAAGCAGTGTGGAGGACCCCTGCATCCAATTGGAGAAGCCCCAAAATATTTTAAGAAGGAAAATATGGTCTATTGCTATAAGGCAAAGACCTATACCCCAAATTTTGGGGCTAGGCAAAAGAGCAGTGCTGACCACCCAACTAGTGGACCACATGGTTGGGTCACAGCAAGGGGGCAGCAGTCCTAGAGATTCCTCAAGGGAATCAATTGCTTTAATTGCAGTGTGGAAGGCCACATGGCTGACAGGTGTCCTAAGCTGAAGAAACCTGGCTATGTTGCACCAGTGAAGTGCCTTTTTACTGTCAATATGCAGAATAATGGTGACATAATAGTTGTGGACCAGAGAGGGGAGCCTAAGGGGCTCAATGAGGAAGAACCCTCAGGAGGAGGTGATGACACATTTCCTGCTGATGGGGAAAGGACCATGGAAGGCACTAAGGATGCTGATGACATCAAAGCAGAGTTCCTTGAGCTCTATGAGGAAACGTCCAAGCTGGATGAAGACAATGAATCCATGGTGTACCTAGCTGCCATGCATGACAATGAAACATCACCATTGGAAGACGATATTGTCCTCTATGCAATGATGATGAGTAGCACTGGGGACCCTGCCCCTTCTGAACTACCAGTCCAAGACAGCTGGGAATGGAGTAATCTATATGGTGAAATGACCCAAATGACTAGCACTTGAGCAGTCATTGTCAAGGGGTAGACTAGGTTGTGAATGTTACATTTCATTCCCTTTTGCTCCTGTCTCCACTTCAGTGCCCATCCCCTGGCCACCTTCTCTTTGACTCTGCCCTACTCCCAGACCATGAGTAGATCATCATTGGACCTTTCTTTCATCCTATGATCCCCTTTCTTGAGGAGATACCCTTGATCATTGGACCTCGCTATTCCCTGTACTTATTGAGAAGATCATCCTTCGACACTTGGACTCCTTCTCCTGTAGTTCCCCTACTATAGGCTTTCACCTTTCTCCATCATTAGATACCTTTCATCTTTTGATGCCCCCTTTTGCTATGAACCCTGGACTCGTACTATGGTTGTACTCCAACCCAACCTAGTACTTGTTACATTTTTCCTCTACTACGTTTCTACTATGCTTTCCTTGACCCTATGCTTACCTCTCACCTTGTACTTTGTTTGTCTCACTGTTCAAGCCCCGCCCGATGACATCTTTTATCTCTGTATTACTCATATGTTCTTAAACGTTCTCTTGACTTCCACGCCTCGAGTACACTGACTCACCCTTATTCCTCAGCGTTCTACCTAGTTCTATGCCTGACTCATCTTTGTTCCTCGATGTTCCCCTCTGTTCTATTCTGTTACCACGGCTCGCCTATTTAAACCATAGCACTCGACCTGTAACCCTTAAGCTTGATCTTCTCAATCTAACAAGTTCTTGCGGACTTCATCTGATTCCCTCACCTCTGTCTCTGTCCACCCTTTGCTTCCACAGCAAGGGCAGCCCTCTAGTAGCACCATGGCTAGAGGTTCTTCGCATCGTCCAAGCTTCCAACTCCCAGTCCACTTGACTCCTTTGAGATCACGCCTAGCCTACAGCAAAGCGTAACAGTACACTTTAGTTCACTAGTTATCTCTTAGTAGCACGCTCATCTTTGTACTTCAACCCCTCTAGTACTTAGTCTCAATTCAACAAGTTCTTGTGGACCTCGTCTGACCCTTGCCTTGGTCCTTGTCCACCCTCTGCTTCCACAGCAGGGTAGCCCTCTAGTAGCCCCATGGCTAGAGGTTCTTCACATTGTCCAAGCTTCCAACACTCCACCGTCCGCTTGACTCCTTTGAGATCACGCCTAGCCTATGGCAAAGCATAACAGTGAATAGACTTTGTAGTAGCCTTTATACTTGGCTAAAGTGTATGAGCAAAGTGGAATGGGGAGCTTTGCTCTTAGTGTAGAGACTTTGGGGAAATCTCTAGAAGAACAAGACTGGTGTTAGCCAGCAAGTTCTCTGGGTTTATATACTCATAGGTTTTGTATGTACATGTTTGGTCTACAGCTACATATAGGTATATGATATGGCAGCATAAGGCATAAGACTGTGAGACAGAGATTAAGAGAGAAGCATGATGTGTGATGCGCAGCAGAGCACAGATATGAAATGGAAGAGAAGCATAGCAGAAATGAATGAGGTAATGCATATAGCAAAGCACAGCACAGAAATGAAATAGAAGTGAAAGGCTGTGTTTGCCAGATAGTGTGACTTTGAAAGAAAGTAACTCTATAAAAAGGTAAATAGGAACAAACAAAAGTGTCCATGATTAGATGGTGCATGAGCATCTGTTGGTGTGATAAGAAGATATGATAAGATATAAAGACTTAGCAAAAATCCATTAGGATTGGGACATTGTAGAGAACTGATTGTAACATATGAAGTGCTCTACACAGGGAACTGCAACAAATGCCATTGCCACATCAAGCACATCTCCAATGCTCTCAAATTGAACAGAGCTGCCCTTAATAGGGCTATCTTTGAACCTGGGGACTATGCAGTTTGTGAACACCAACAAGATATAGAGATCAGTAGGATGACCCACCTTGAACCTCATGGTTCAGATGAAGAATGACTACACCTCACTGTCCAAATGTTGGCACAACAATTATGTATGAAGGAACACAAGCAGTCCAAATCTATAATTGGCATTATGGCCACACAAGAAGCAGCATTTCATGTCAGCCATATCAATGACAAGGTAGGCAAATGCCTATGGGACCTCATTCAAAGGTTTAGGAACCCAGGACCAGGCCAATGGAGAGTCAGAGCTTATGTTCACCCCATGGAGGTAGATTCCCCTTAGTGTTGTGCTAGGCCTGGCCTTGAGCCCTCTGAAGCCCTGAGCTGGGCCCCTGGACCAGGGCCTACTTAGATAATTGCATTAGTCATACTGCTTTGACAAGATGAAATTTTACCCATGCCTGTTCGCTTTGTATATGTACTACCACCAAAATGAATACCATGATGAACTCTGACAATACAAATGGTCACCCAAAATAGGCAATGATCCCATCTGCCAGACTTAGGAACACTGAGAATGTGGCCATGCCTGAGCTTCCCTCCCACCAGGTAATCAAATCAGGATCATTGGAGGCTGGAGGCAGCACTGCCCATGAGTTACCCTCTGACAATAACTCCCATCATCCTTTGCCATCCTCACCATCCTTCCCTTCCAGTTCTGGGGGCCAAAAGCACAAATGGGTGGACTCAGGCAATCTTCTCAACTCAGATGATGAGGTAGTACTACCCTCAGGGCAAAGCAAAGGTACAAACTTAATCATTCACTTTGCTGACCAATGCAATATTGCATTGCAGGCAAATGTATTGCAACCTCAGTTGGCAATGATGGTAAGTAATTGCATAAGACCATACTAGTACATAGACCAACAACTAACAATTAAACATTACAGGTACCTCATTGGCACAACAGTCTGAGGCAGTGGCCTCCAATGGCCACCTCGCTGATATCCAGATCATGGACATTGACAACCCTCAAAAGGTTCATCATGAGCAATGTGGTTGTGACATCAGCAACTTCTTTGATGAGCCATTCATCTGTGACACTGACGGTAAGAAGTATTGCACATGCAGGTGTTGCTTGTACATTTCTAATATATATAACACTACTAATGTGATTACGAATGGCTGATATTTATAGGAAGAATCTTGTCACTGAGTTAGATGATGATGGTCGACTATGATGGGTCAATCGATTATTGTCTGAGTGATATGGAGGATGTTGAGATGAGCTTGACAAGTACATCTAGAGACTTGACCCCTCGCTAGCACCCGTCGTGATTGACGGTCTGGTGCAGGTTTGTAATCTTATCTGGTCGCATACTTCCCACGAGCTCGTGAGCACCCACGGCTTCTCGAGCACGACCGCTCAGAATCAAATATGTATATGGCGATATCCTTCGCTTTCCCAAGTCGCTTCACTAACCGGACATACGCATCGGGTGCTCTATCTCGCTATGAGCCCTGACGGGGAGACGATTGTCACCGACGCTGGGGATGAGACGCTCAGATTTTGGAACGCCTTTCCGCGGCGGGAAGATGGAGGTGAAAAGGGAGGAGGAGTCTCGGATTGGGGAAAACTGATACGGTGATCCAGCTCCCCGAGCTTACGCTTTTTTTTCCGAATCATCGCCAAGCGCGATGATTTTTGGCGCGTATATGCGCGTTTCGTCTCCTCCCCCGACTCCATATTTCACCACTGCATCACCCTGGTGACGGACTAGCACACTATTTCACCAGCACATGCTTGCATCTATTCACTTGGCCTCGCTTCGCTACGCAACCACTGTTCCAACTTAGATCTGTCCTCGTGCATCCACCTGCATTCCAACCCCTGTCGCAATCACCACCCTACCGCACACGTCTCCGTCCCATCTCCAATTACAAGTACATAACTATTCCCATCCTTATTGCCCTATTACTGTGTATCGATTCAAGCTACCCCACGATCATCGACCATCGGTTTCTTTTACGCACAGTGCTCCGTTCGTTTTCGTCGCCGAATCTCTTTTTCTCGCTTTGTCTGCTCTGTCTCTCGTCTGTTAACTCCGATCCCCACGTCCCGCCAATTGCACGCGTTTGTACGCGATCGCGATTCGTTTTGTGAATGCGTTGCTTTTTGGTACATGATGACTCTGATTCTTTTTTTTTTGACGCTCGTTTTCTGGTATGCTAGGTTTCAATATATACTCTCCCCCTATCTCTAGGGCTTGCACGATCAAAGTTGGCTGGTCTAGCATTTGATGTCGTGGTCGTGGGTGTGTACACGTAGGAAATCCTACCTTACTTGCCCCGAGAAATGATGTACGGGGTTATGTTCGAGGATTGGTTCTTGCCCCCTGAGCTGGCATTACACGTGATTCAGAACTCTCACTACCATGTCCATCGCGCACGGTATCAAACAACTAGGCGTCCTCGGCGCTGGCCAAATGGGCACCGGCATCGCCTTCGTCTCCGCCGTCCGCGCCAAAGTCCCCGTGTTGATCCACGACACCTCCCCCACCCAACTTTCCCACTCCCTCTCCTTTCTCTCCACCCTTCTCTCCAAAGACGTCTCCAAAGGCCGTTTGACGCCCACCGACGCCGCCGAAGCCCGGGACCGCATCCGCCTCGTGGACACCCTCGGCGCGATGCGGGACGTGGACATGGTCGTCGAAGCGGTGTCGGAGAACGTGGAGTTGAAGAAAAGGGTGTTTCGCGGGTTCAGGGAGACGTTGAATGACGGAGCGATTTTGGCGAGCAACACGTCGTCGATCAGTATCACCAAGATCGCGGCGGCGGTGGTGCCCGAGGGGGTGTCTGCTGCGTCGGAGGGGAAGCGGGCTGCGGGTCGGGTCGTGGGTGCGTGTTCTCGCCGTCATGGCTGTCATGCTGAGATATGGAGACGTGCTGACGGGCGGGGTTTGGGGTTTGTAGGGCTGCATTTCTTTAATCCGGTTCCGGTCATGGTACGTCGCGTCGATTGTGAGGGGACGAGGTGGTAAGCTCGTTTGCAGAAATTGGTCGAACTCATATCTGCGGTGCAAACGTCCAAGGACACGCTCGACCGGTCGCGTGCCTTTGCGGAGGCGTGTGGTAAAGGTTGACGGTCAGCCTTGAACATCGTGAGACTGTGCTGACAGATCTTTAGAGGTTGCAACGTCGCAAGATGTCCCTGGTTTCGTCTCAAACGCTCTCTTGATGCCTTTTATAAACGAAGCAATCATGTGCCTAGAAAAGGTTGCTCTCACACTAGGTGTCACTTCAAAGCTAGAGGCTCATGTTCCTTCACTCACAGGGCGTTGCGACGCGAGATGACATTGACAAGACGTTCAGACTAGGGATGGCCCATCCGATGGGTCCACTCCAGCTTGGTGAGTACTCTTCGCTGTCTCGCGTTTGTCGACCGATTTCTGATCTTTGTTTTCAGCTGACTTGTGAGTCTCCGGGGCGGTATACTCGAAAAGGTCGCTAACGCAACCTCGTAGTATCGGTCTCGACACGTGTCTCTCGATACAGCAGACGCTCTACACAGGCACGTCCGATTCTAAATACCGACCTTCGGTGCTGCTCAAACGCATGGTCGACGCTCAGTGGTTGGGAAGAAAGAGCGGAAGAGGGTTCTACGAGTACAATGACGATTAACCAAGTTGCATGGACTCTGCCAGGAGATTTAACTTGCAGGCATTTGGTGCTTCTCTACCGCTTGTGCATCGCAGCGTCCGTCCAAAGTCGGGACGTGCGCACTTTTCGGCTTTTTGATGAAGACGGGGATTCAACAAATTTCCAACCAATGTCGTCGAGGAACGCAGAGGTGTCATGGGGATGGCATGTTGGATATCAGGGGTAATTGCTGCGCTCGAGAGGATAGCGTACCTTTGAGCGCTGCAGTCATCTGATCCGCGTTTCAAGGGACCAGTTGACCAATGGTGTCTAACGTGCCACAGCCCGTTTGATGCCCTTAAGGACATGGAGTGTTATTTTCCTTCCTGGGACACGTTCGATTGGTTGGGCGAACCGAACAGCAGGCGTGCTAGGCCGGATTTGACCAAGATCAAGTCGCGCCCCGACGCGACATCGCTCATCGGCAATTTCGGGGAGCGTGCCCCCCGAACTTCTAAGTACAAGGCTGCATTTCCCATCGTCGCGAACGTTCTGCGAGGGTTGCCACGTCCGAGGACGAATCATCTCCAACTAGACCCCTTCAGGTTAGGCTTTCATGGATTGCTCCACTGCCCATCGGTGGAGATAGGCAAGATGGTCCGGACGCTGGCCAACGGGAGCAGCTTGATGCAACCATGCGGCACCTTCCTATCCGAGACCTCATCTGGATTGATCTCAGGGGTCGCGGACGATGTACGGGAATGGGGGACCGGCGCGTTCACGTTCACATTTCAGATAGGCTGACTGTCATTTTCATGCCCATCATACCCGAAAATTTGTAGGAAAGCGCCTTATGAGGAGCCTGCCAACACGATAAACGTCTTCCCGAATGACAGTATGTAACATTGTCGCTGGACGACTTTACCTCGGACCATGTGAGACCCCTATTCGGGGGCCGCCGCCGCCGCCGCATGATTCTGCAATGCTGATGTAGTTGGTCTGAATGCCTAATTTCACTGCACCGTGCTTATGAATTTGCACAGCCGCATCATGATGGACGACAGCCTCTATTTCGCTCCGTCAGGGCAGTGCCAGCCGAGCGTATCTCACGCAAGGAAAGCAGTTATGCAACGTTCCAACTAGAATGGACTGCCATTGACAGTGATACTGGATATGGTGGGATACCTTCCGGACCTGCGGATATGTACCGGTGAACATCTTCTGAATGGGCCTGGGACCGACGGCGGGAATTAACGTATCACCGAGTATAAGAACAGCGGCAGATACCCCACGCGCTCAACGCCAACTGCGATGCTCGACTCGCAACAGGTGAGTGGAAATGGAATTTGAACTGGCTTTCACCAATTCACGAGGCCACTCGCAGATTCAGACCATCGGCGCAACTATTCGCTGGGTTCTTGCGCAGTGTGACGTCCCCTACAAAGTCACGCCGTACGACCACGAGCTCCACCAGGAATGTATCGATGAAGCGGTGCGACGCGGCTATCCTGTGGACGGTAACCCCTCCGTGCGGACGTACTTGCGAGAGGGCATCTATTATGCCATAACGGCTTGTGGGTATCATACTCACCGTCCGATCAAGATATGGGTCGCACTCTACTCGTCGCTGTTCTTCTTTATCGACGACGCGAGTTTTCGATTCCGTTCAGAGATCCCCAACTTGTATCAGTTCAACAAACGCTTCATCGGAAACCATCGACAGGGGAGTGCCATTCTAGATGCGCTCGCGGATCTGTTTAACCGGATACCGGACCTGTTTCCTCCTGGCATTCCTACCAGCCTGATCACCACTGCAAGCATGAACTTTGTGACTGCCAATTTACTCGAGTTCGAGACCACGTCCATGCAGGTATATTAAGTCGTCGTTTCCATCGAGGATATGAAACTGACGGCCATGATTAGATCTCTACTGCTGCTGCACGATATCCCACCTACCAGCGTACGCTGACTGGCGTCCCAGAAGCTTACGCGTACATGGTGTTCCCGCGCGAGATCCCTCTGGTCGAGTACGTCCAGGCGATTCCAGACATCATGCAGTTCATCAACGACGTCAAGTGGGTCCCTTGTTTT
>JBBPSV010000857.1:0-13071 GCA_038093795.1 Retiboletus fuscus
CACAGACTTCATACCAGCTGTTCCAACTGACAGTGAATGGTATAAGAGGATCTGCAATGGTTCTTCACATCTTGAAGTGTTTTGGTGACCTGGACTACATTTTTGACCCTTCCAGATCCAATAAAACACATGATATGACATATGTTAGTAAAAGAAATGATGGAAGAATGACCATCAGAAGCTTTGGGTAGGTTGAAAATTTGTTTGAACCATAGTCTACTAATAGTAGCTTGGTTGAGACCAGTAGAATAAGTAATTTGATTGGGTAAGTAACCCAATTCCAAGACAGAGGGAGCATTATGGATTTATTCAACAGAGAGCAATTTCATGATGGCCATTGTGGGAAAAATGATTGTGTTTGTGTTTATTTGTATTGTGGTAGACCTATGACACATTATGTGACACAATTATTATGTAATATCCCCTTGCAACATACAGTTCCTATACTTTAGAGTGTCAGCAACAAAACTGATGCAATGAGTACCCTTTACTAAGTCTGGAATATCTTCTGATTTGGAAAGAATTACTTAAGCAACCTATATACCATCTAAAAGCCCTCAATCAGGGCTTTCTATTGATACCTAGGTTAGGGGGTCTAGCATCAATACTTCACCAGATATTTACTCCACAATCAAAATGATGCAAACATTGCATCAGTTTTGTTGCTTACTGTACCTGGGTGAAGATGAAGATGGATAGTGTCATTGAGCTCCCCAAACCTTCACAAAAACTTTTTTTCAAGGCAGTCACTGTCACCTCATATCCCCAGTTCAATCATCACTTCCGCTCTTCTACCTCTCATGGGCCAAACCCCCAGATATCACTCTTGCAGGAATGCACTTATGTCAATAATACTCAGGTAATCATGCAGACCCGCACCCTCAGTCCTTTAGATGCCCTGCTGGAACTCTCATCAGAGGAAGGATCGCAAGATTCCCACTCGATGGCCTCCCACAAGTGTCACTGTAGAACACTGGCCACTCAGCCTACCTCTGCACACTTGCTGGATTTTCAGTCCAGACAAGCCCACCTGTTGGGTGGTGGTACATCCAGGTTGACCCCTCAATATTATCTTACTCACTCCCATTACATTGCAGATGAACTTGATGTCATTTCTATTGATGATGACAACGACAATAACAGTGTCGCCAATGTCAATCCTCAGGTGGAACCCACCATGTACCTTGTTCCTGGCACTAATGCAACCTCAGCAAAATTCCCTGCAAGCTTCTACACTGTTGATGTTCATAGGGCGTTCACATTCAGGCCGATGAACCAAGTGACAATGCAAGCGCAGTTCAAGCACTTTTTTCGACTCCCTTACAAGCCATCCACCTTTTACGATCACAAAGCATGGTGGTTCAATGCACCATGTGATGCAAGAGACTGCACTGTTGCTGCAGGGTATTCTGATCTGGGTCATTATAACATATTTGCAGACGCACATCCCACTAAGGATGTTGACCTCAAGGCAGCAAAGAGAAGGCTGTGGGTATCCCAACGCAACTAGATATTGACTAATTCTTGTTTCTTTGTTGTGCAATCCAAATTTTGTCTGTTGTTGCACCTCTGCTCCATCATTCCCCACACTGCTGTCCTCCAGGTCGCTGTCCAACACTCTGCCATCCAACACTCTGCCATCCAACACTCTGCCATCCAGCACTCCGTCATCCAACACTCCATCGTCCTCGACGCCGCTGTCCAATGCTCCATTATCCTCCAGACCACTGTCCAACACCCCATCATCCTAGATGCTGCCATCCAATGCTCCATCATCCTTGATGCTGCCATCCAATGCTCCATCATCCTTGACACTGCCGTCCAATGCTCTGCCGTCCTCTGTACTGCCATCCTCTGCCGGCAGACTCGTACACCACCACACCACATTCCAGTAGCACAATGATGTCATCCAGTAAGTTGATATTATATATTAATGCTGGACTAACCTCATTCTGTTGCTGTTCTTTGCCCTCGTTCTTCCCCCTCCCTCCCTCCAAGCAAGTGACTTTTCTCCTGTCCTCGACATTCTTCTGCTCACTGGCAAGTCATCTTCACAGTGTCCAGCCATCTACCCTTGCTCTCACCCTCGCCACCTCCCTCGATCTTCTTTCTGCAAGAAGAACCCCAGTACACCCATCAGTGTCCAGGTTGTGAGCAACCCCTCATTTGGCGTCGCTGGATGACCCATGATGATGATTTTGGCTGATGGTACACACTTGTAAGTCTCTTCTCTTCCTTTCCAATTTCTGTTATTGCATCACTAATACTATATAGTGCAATATGGGCCAAGCCAGATGTGACTGGTTCCAATGGGTTTATGATGAAGCCACAAGATCTATTCAATTGTCCTCCCCTATGCTGTGTACACTCAGCCAGCCCAAGCGCCGATGTACCCCCTCCATTGAGATCCTATCATCGCTGCCCACTGGCTTTGCACATCACTGCTGGACCTCCTCTCAAAGGTCATTCAAGAAGCACAAATCATACAGTATGTGGCATCACACACCCTTGCTTGACCGTCTCCCATCCTCCTCCTCAACTACATACCATCACCACACAACCTCTGCCACTGGCGATCTGGTTTTGCCCTCTCCAGCAATCACACAGTTCGACTCCTGGTGCCATGTTTCCACTACCTGCAACAGCTACTATGCATGGCCATTCGATTTTTATGTGGACGAGATGGACGTTGGGTTCAGGAAATGCTGCTTGGAGTCGAGTAAGCAGCACCCTGTGGAGCAAGTCTTTCACAACCACTTTCACATCAAGTTTGCCAAGTCGACATTCTATGATCACTGTTAGCATTGGATGGGTGTGAGCGATTCTGTGTGGGAATGCTACATTGGATATGGCCATACAGAACGCAGTCACTAGAGCACCTTTATTTGCAATGAGATCAAAGGAGAGTGGTGGATGGGTCCCTCTTAGTGCATCATTAGCATGTACTATGTAGTCCTTCCACCTAGATATGTTTAACTGGCAATTAATTTGTTATAAGGACAAGTAAACTGATCGATTGATTCACATTGACTGATTGCATTATGCATGGTTGGACAGACATGCTATAAACAGAACAAGTGTACAAAAAAAGTGGCTAGTACCTAGACAGGCCAATTACCAGGGCAAGCACCTTGGGTGTCCAACTTGGCCCTAGTAACATGGTTCCACCGCAAGATCATCTGATCTAAAAAAAAATCATACTTGTCAACCAGCATCTCCTGACATATAGCATGATACCCTCCAATCCATACATTGGTCTGCTCAGCAATCGATGAGTTGAAGAACCAACCTTGGCCATCCTTACTGATCAGCTCAGTAAAGGCAACAGGGTTGCAGTTTTCCTGGCAAAAAACATGGGTCTCTTTGTGCTTCGACTTGAAATGGAACACATTCACACTAAGCCCAATGGTGTTGAAGTACAGGTCTGATTGCACATGTTGAGTAAGGGAGCAATTGTTGTCGAAAAAGAGGTGGTCAGGTTTGATTGCTTCCATTCGAAATGTACACTTGATGAACTCCTGGCAGTGGTATATGTGGTCAGCAGGGATTTGTGGTATTGAGAGGACTTACTGCCATACTAGCAACACCCTCAGCACCAAACATGGTGTCACATCCAAGTATGATCCCACATGGTGCGACTGCCAGTTGTTTGTTGTGGGTTCATGCATGGGTGAACTTGGTGCATAACTTTGTGGTGGTGGTGGTAGACTGAGGAGATGGATTTGGGTCAGTTTGAGTAACACGACCAGTGTGATCAATGTCAAAGATGCCTTCCTTGTCAACTGCAGTGAGCTGAGATAGTGCTCTGGAATTCATAGAGTTGTTGGACAGTTGGGCATTGTGGGCATGTTGGAGGCAATCACGGAGCTGGAAGCATGACTGGCCTTTGTCCTGGTGGTGTGACTCTGAAACAACCCAAATGACTAGCACTTGAGCGGTTGGCGTAGAGGTGATAGACTAAGTCGCGAAGAACTTCGTAGTAGCCCTTATGCTAGGCTAGAGCGTATGAATAGAGTGGAACGGGGAGTATCGCTCTTAATGTAGAGACTTTGGGGAAATCTCCAGAAGAACAAGACTGGTGTTAGCCAGCGAGTTCTCTGGGTTTATATATCAGAGCGTATTATGTGTACATGTTTGGTGACTAACTACATATGGTCATATGGTGTGGCAGCATGAGGCATAAGGCTATGAGACAGAGATTAAAGAGAAGCATGGATGTGTAATGCGCAGCAGTGCACAGGAATAGAATGGAAGAGAAGTATGACGGAAATGAAAGAGGCAATGCGCACAGCAAAGCACAGCACGGAAATGAAAGATAAGAGGAAGGCTGTGCTTGCCGGATAGTGCGACTTGGAGAGAAAGTAAACTCTATAAAAAGGTAAACAAAGATAAACAAAGGCGTCCATGTTTGGATGGTGCGTGAGCATCCGTTTGGTGCGATTAAGAAGATAAGATAAGATAAAGAGACTTAGTGAAAATCTGTTAGGATTGGGACATCGTATAGAGGACCGATCGTAACACTACCCCCCTGCTATGGATCGCATTCCAGGCGATTAAAGGGAGCATTAGGATTGTTGGGATTTTCGTGCACGTTAATGTGCGTAAAGATGGAAGAAAAGTCGGCTTGCGACATACGGAGGAGACGAGGAGCGCTTGGGTGACGACGGTGGAAGTCCCAAATCACAGCATCAGCGTGCGTAAGGTTAGACTTCGGTTCCCAAGTCTGGTCTTCGTCAGACCAGCCCCTCCAATGAATAAGATATTCCAGACGGCGTCCTCGCAAGCGAGAGTCAATGATGTGGTCCACTTCCCATTTGTTGTCACGGTCTTCGGTCACGGACATGGGTCCCGGTCATATGGCACGTTGCCCCGGTAACCGTTCTTTGTACGGCTTGACGCATGAAATGTTAATGACAGGGTGGATCCTCATCGAATGGGGAAGAAGCAGTTCTACTGCGTTTGTACTGACCAATTTCTTAATTTGGTATGGTCCCAGCCATCTTTCCAATAATTTACAAGAAGCACGGGTGAGACGGAGATTATCCGTGGAAAGCCAGACTTTATCTCTGACCTGGTAAGGTGGGGCAGCAGATCTATGCTTGTCGGCCTGGACTTTCATGCGCTGTTGGGCTTTTAATAAATTATTGCGAACGAGTTCCATCTTATCGGCGAAGGAATCCGCGGCAGGGGCTTTCGAAACGCCAGGTTTGATGCCCATCTGGGGTTGGTAGGAGAGGGTGGTGCTGAAAGGGGATGACTTTGTTGCTGAGGAGACTTTAGAGTTTATGGAAAACTGGGTGATGGGGAGCCAATCGACCCATTGATCTTGGTTTTCTGCGCAGAACATACGGAGATACTGTTGTAGGTCTCGGTTCATGCATTCCGTTTGACCATCCGTCTGAGGGTGGTGAGCGGTGGATAACTTAGATTGAATGTCGAGCCGGCGACAGATGTCCTGCATTACGGTGGAAGCGAACTGTGGTCCGCGGTCTGAGACAATGGATTTTGGAAGGCCATGATGCTTCCAAACGTGCGTGAGATAGTTTTTCGCCGTATCTAGGGCGGTCCATGTCTTGAGAGCGGGGATGAATTCGACTTCTTTGGAAAACCTGTCAACTATTACCAGAATGGAATCGAAACCGTGGGAAAGGGGGAGATCCGTGGTGAAATCCGCTGATACGTGTTCCCAGGGTCAATCAGGAGCTTCCAATGGAACTAATAATCCAGAGGGTGCCTGGTTGGAACCCTTAAAGCATGCGCATCTATCGCATCGCGTGACGTAATCTTTTATAAATAGGTTCATCTTGGGCCATACGTATGACCGTGAGATGAGTTCTCGTGTTGCTTCATATCTGGGGTGTCTGGCAACAGGAGAGTCGTGATGAAGTGCAAGCACTTCGAGGCATAGGGGTTCAGGGATGAATAATCGTCCCTTTTCGTCGTAGAGTAAACCATCGCGTTCTTCGCAAATGGTGTGCATGGAGCAGAGCTCAAGGATTTCTGTTTCCGAGAGTTTGCAGACTTCGTTGAAAACTTTAGATTTTAAGTTAGACCCTTCATCGGAGATCAGAACGTGGATTGATCTAATCTTCTCTGGGGAAATTACGGTTACTCCTTTATTATCATTTTCGACCCCTTCTAGGTGGTCACTTCTTCGTGAGAGAGCGTCTGCTTTCGTCATGGAGGCACCAGGTTTGTAGAACCATAGTGCGTTGAATCTAGATAAATATTGAGCCCATCGGGCTTGCCAATGGTTGAGATCTTGGGACGTCATAAAGTAGATTAGGTTTCAATGATCGTTCCAGATCTTGAAGGGGTGCCGAGCTCCTTCTAGGTAGTGGCGCCATTGTTCCAATGCTTGAATAACACTTAACATCTCCTTATCAGCTATGGGGTAATTCCGTTCTTGCGGAGAGAAGCTGTGGGAGGAATAGGCGATGGGATGCCATTTCTCGTCTTTAAGCGTTGATAGAACGGCTCCTGTGGTGTAGTCTGATGCGTCGCACTCAATGCGGAATTTAGCATCTAGATCAGGGAATGCCAAGATGGGAGCGGTAGTGAAAGCTTCTTTTAGCCTGTCGAAGGCGTGTTGTTGGGGTTCTTCCCAGACGAATCTCGTGTCCTTCTTTGTGAGGTCGTGAAGCGGACGAGCGACTTTGGAATAGTCCTTGATGAATCGTCTGTAGAAGTTTGCTAGCCCCAGAAAACTTCTCACGTTCTTTACGTTCTTCGGTGTAGGCCATTCCAGAATAGCCTTTACTTTAGCTTTGTCCATTTCGATTCCATCTTTTCCAACCATCATTCCAAGGAATTCAACCTTGGTGGTTTTGAAGACGCATTTTTCTGGTTTTATGAATAAATCATTTTCTTCGAGGTGTCTGAGGACTTCTAGCACGATTCAATCATGTTCCTTGGGGTTATTGGTTTTTGTGAATATTAGGAGATCATCTATATATACCATGACCATGTCATCCATATCGGCAAAGATTTCGTTCATCATTGCCTGGAAGGTGGCGGGGGAGTTGCAAAGTCCGAAATACATAATGAGGGGTTCGTAGGCACCTCGGAAGCAAACGAAGGCAGCTTTCCATTCGTCGCCTTCTTTGATGCGTACGTTGTTGTATCCCCATCGTAGATCCATTTTGGTAAATAATTTAGCCCCTTTTAGTTTATCGACGAGTTGGGAGATTAAGGGGAGGGGATAATTGTTTCGAATTGTTCCTTCATTGAGGTATCGGTAATCCTGTACCATACACTTCTTTCCATCCTTTTTTGGTATGAAGAATACTGGTGATGTCTGAGGGGATTTAGAGGGGCGAATATACCCTTTCCGTAATTGGTCATCGATAAAGGCGGTGACTTCTTCTTGTTCGGTGACGGATAAGGGGATTAGTTGTCCTTTCTTAGGTTTAAACCCATCCTTGAGTTCGATAGCGTGATCCCAAGGTTTCCTCAGGGGCATTCTTTCACTTTCCCCTTTATGGAAGACGTGAAGGAACTTGTGGAATTCTTTCAGGACAAGTTTCTCTGCGGTTTCGTCCAGGGGTTTTGGCATCTCTAGTGCGTTTCTAATAGAATAGGCCATATAGGCGTTCTCTTGCTCTTCTTTCTCAAGGCATCATGCGAAGACAGGAGCATCTTGTAGGAAGTAGCAGGAGCGTGGGCATCTTGTCATAGCGACTGTTCCTTTCTGCCAGTCGATCACAGGGTTGTGCTTCTTTAGCCAGGAATAACCGATCACTATTTGGTTCTTTCCTAGGTCGGTTACTTCCGCCGTGCATCTTTCCCGGTGACCTTCGTAATCCAGAACTATTTCCGCGCAGTGGGTAATATTTCCTGCAGAGTTTCTTGTTCCATCTACGTTATAGACTGGGATCGGGTGGCAAAGTGGCATGAGAGGAATGTCCTTTTCTTTAGCCCATTTGGTGTTGATAAATATTGCGTTAGCTCCACTGTTGAGCAGAGCTTCGGCTGTTACGTATGCCCTTTTGGAGTCTGGTGAGATCTGAATTTTCATTACGATCTCTCGATCCACTTTGAGCAATCTTAGATAGACGTCGTCTGGGATTTGTTTCTTTTCATCGTTATCTAATTTTTTTGGTTTTTTGTGAGAGGAATTAAGCACCGACGTATAGTCTCGGCCGAGCCCCATAGGGGACTCCTCTGACTTGCTAGAAATAAAAACTTCTTTTTCCATAGGTTCGGTTTCCAGTACTGAGAATCTTCCTTGATTAAATATCCTATCCAGCGGAACACCCAGATCATTCGACCGGATTAGGCTTTTCCCGACTTTGCCTTGGCGTTGTGTGCCTCGGATTCATGAAGGTCGTAAAAGAACGCCTTCATTTCTTCATAGTTCATTCCTCGGATCGCTCGGGGAAGGCGATCCTCGGATTGCGGCTCCTTTTCATTGTTGGAGTCGAAAGATTCAGCAGCTCTCACTGCCCGTTCTTTTCCTTTGCCCTTTTTACATTTTGGGGCGTGTTTGTTCCCAAGCCAGTGGCAGGTGGGACATTCGATTTTGGGTTTCGGGCAGTTCTTAACTCCGTGACTCTCTTCTCTGCAGTTATAACACCCGCAGTTGGTGTTCCTTGTTCGGACTGCGTCAATGTCCATGGCATTAGGATCTCGGCGTTGACGTGGCGCTGAGGGGGTATGGGTGGCGGCGTTGCCAAGAATGAATTGCGCGAGTTGCGCCCTTGCTCCGGCGTTACGTACAACTGTGAGGTAAGCTTCGACCTCGGTCTGTCGATGACCGTCATCTATGACTTTCTTTATAATATATGGAGACACGTTCGTCTCGATTAGACTGATAAGGGTGGTAACGTCCCCTTTCAAGTCGTAGCCTGCTTGTGGGATCAGGGCCTGGAACTTGATGATCCAGTCGTCAATGGGCATCGACCCTTGCTTCAGCTTCTTCAGCTGATCCCGTGCCCACTCATTTTGGTTCATTGCTTGGAAGAGTCCTTCTAGCTCTTCCACGAGCGTCTTCCAGGGGTAGGCGTGTGACTTGGTCGTAACCCAGTCTATCCTTGTTTGGGCGAACGTGCCCGCCTTCCTTCCTTCTAGCTGAGATAAGACGGCTAGGACGGCTTGTTCGGACTCCGGTGTTATGGCAGCGGAGTTCTGGGCGAGCCAAGCTTTGATCTTGGTCCACCATTCTTCGAACTTCCCATGGGATCCGTCATATTTCCCGGGGTCGGTGAAAATCTTAGTCAGGCGTCCGCCTGATCCTTGGCCAGCCGCAGCTTGAAGAGACTGGGCTTGGACTTGCGTTGTGAGATTGGCTATCTCTCTTTCCATCCTCTGAGCATGTATGAGAACAGTGTCGAAAACTTGGGATATCTTAAGGGCAGTAGCGGCCCAGTCGTTCCCTCCATCTGCTATCGCATCGTGTGCTTTCTGAGAAAGAAGAATGGGATTGAAAGACATATTGTTCTACAGAAAGCGTGCGGGGCAGTGGAGACGTTTATGAGGATGTAGATAGGGGAGTTCTTCGATCGGACGGTCTAGGTTATACCAGTCACGTTGGATGATTCTCTTATTGGGGTGGAACTTCTGCTGGTTCCTTTCTTTCTTTGGTGCAGGGGGAGGAGTCGGCGTGAGCTCCGGGAGTGGACTTGATGGTGCGGGGGAAGCCTCTACTATCTCTACTAGGTCTTTTCTTCTTTCCTTGCTTCTTTCCCTACTTTCGTTAATCCTTCTTTCCAACTCTTCTAACAGTCCTTCTAAGAAAGGGGACGGTGGTCGCTGGAGTACGAGTGACCTGGAAGCGTGCCCTATCGTGAACAGAAAGGGAAAGTCGATGTCCGATCCGTCGTCGTTCGGATCGTAGTCTGGAAGTGGGGTGGAAGGGTGGCGAGATGATGCTAAAAGGACGGAGGTGGGATTCTCCTCCTCCTTCAACTCGTCGACTTCTTCGTCGTCGGTAGGCGCGTACCCTAAGTTGAGTATGGTGTCTAACTCCTCTTCCTTGACTTGGAAGATGGCAGAGGCGGCATAAGACACTGAACGCGCTATGTAAAGCTTGGCGGCCTGTAGAGATGAGACCCTTGAACGTACTTGGTCGCACTAAAACGTTTAGTGGTGATAAAAGGTAAAGGACGTAAGGCGAACTTGTGCGAGGTAGTCTTTGATAGTCTTGTTCTTATGAAACAACCCAAATGACTAGCACTTGAGCGGTTGGCGTAGAGGTGATAGACTAAGTCGCGAAGAACTTCGTAGTAGCCCTTATGCTAGGCTAGAGCATATGAATAGAGTGGAATGGGGAGTATCGCTCTTAGTGTAGAGACTTTGGGGAAATCTCCAGAAGAACAAGACTGGTGTTAGCCAGCGAGTTCTCTGGATTTATATATCAGAGCGTATTATGTGTACATGTTTGGTGACTAACTACATATGGTCATATGGTGTGGCAGCATGAGGCATAAGGCTATGAGACAGAGATTAAAGAGAAGCATGGATGTGTAATGTGCAGCAGTGCACAGGAATAGAATGGAAGAGAAGTATGACGGAAATGAAAGAGGCAATGCGCACAGCAAAGCACAGCATGGAAATGAAAGATAAGAGGAAGGCTGTGCTTGCCGGATAGTGCGACTTGGAGAGAAAGTAAACTCTATAAAAAGGTAAACAAACAAAGGCGTCCATGTTTGGATGGCGCGTTAGCATCCGTTTGGTGCGATTAAGAAGATAAGATAAGATAAAGAGACTTAGCGAAAATCCGTTAGGATTGGGACGTCATATAAAGGACCGATCGTAACAGACTCAACATGCTGGTGTACTGGGTCAGCGCAGGTAAGGCAACCAGACACCACTGACTGGTCACAGCCAACAACTGCACAAATGGTTTCAAGATTGGTATAAGCCAGACAGAAACGGTCTCGGTTGTTATTCAATGGCTCTTTGCAGTTGTGTACCCCACAGCAAGGGTGACTGATGCAAACACCATCAGTGACAACCACAGAACATTTGCAATTGACTGTAAGTGCCCGTTAGTGACCCCTACCGCATATTTGAGAAGGCACTCTGACCTTTGCCATCAAGACCATAGAACCAGCATGTACACTTGTCACAGAAATGAGTTAGCTCTGGCTGGCCCTCAATACACATGTGTTCATTAGTGGGACTCAAAGTTTCCTGAGTTGCGGAACTGAGCGGCTGAGCGAGCGCAAATTTGCACCGACCAGGCGGCATGATTCAAACGGAGTTTGAACAAAATGCCTCCCATTTGGCCATGCCCCAGATGCTCTGCACGACTGCAGGCTCAGAGGACAAAACGCTCTATGAACCCCAACACCCCCAATGTACCATCTGGAAGAGGCAAGGGAAGGGCTACTCCTGCGCCCCATCCAAGTGCTCGGGGTGGTAGAGCCCAACGGAGAGGTCAAGCACGTCGTCGGGCAGATGTAGTGCCTACTCCTGCTCCTGCAACCAGTCAAGCTGGCTCCTTCGTCCAGTACCAGGTAGAAACTGAAGGGGTAGGCTCGTCTACTAGTACCACTGACTCTGTGAAGTGGGAGCAATATCCGCATCTCACCGACTCCCTCATTACTTGGCTTGTTGAGCACCCTGCCGATCGAGCGATCCTCTTCCATGATAAAGTCGCCGCCGAGAATCTCCCTACTGGTACAAAGGCTTCGGGATGTACCAAGAAGGATATCTCTGTTGTGATTGCGAAGCATCTCTTTGAACACGATCGTATCTACAAGGAGAAATATGCTGCTACTGGTAGTACCAGCACCGATAGGTTCCCTTCCTCTGTGATCTCACGTTTGGCAACGTGCGTTCTCGATCGTCTTTGTTATTCCATTGTACTGATTTGATCATTACAGGTTGAAGAAAAAATACCGTACCCATAGCGAGCAGTTCAAGAGAACCGGTGAGGGGATTCAACCGGGTCATCCGGAGTATGCAAACCTTTTGCGTGAGGGTTAATCTTAGAGTCTCCTATGTTACCTAACGCCCTGAACAGAGAAAGTCACCTTGACATTTCCTTGGTACGAGGAGTGTGCAACAATGTGGCGCGGAATCCCTTCTTTCAAGGCTAAGACCTTCAACTCTACACCTACTGCTGATTGTGGCAGCGACTTCATGAAGCTTGTCCAGCGCAACACTGATACTCAACCGTCTCAACAAACCAGCAACGTCCCTGAGGGGGATGATTTATTTGATGAGCCTCAAGATGATCTTGCTGACGGTGATGCCACGAATGCAGCTCCCGTTGACAATGGGGGTGATGCCGATCAAGGTGAACTTGATTTCACCATGATGCAAGACGAAGACGAGTCTCTGTGGGTGCATATGGGACAACGACCTGAGGATGAAGAACACATGGAGGATGAAGATGTTCAAGACTATTACCACGATGATCAAGACGTTGCCATGGTACCGCCCAATCCCAGAAGGCACTCTTTCGTATGTATCTCATTATCACGTTTACGGGAACAAGAAAAATTTAAACGAGTTGCAGCTGCCAACTATTGAACAACCCGTTTCTCCTAAGGTCCGCTTTGGTACTCCAGTCCGGGACTCGCGTTTTGCATCCCAGAAAATCGCCCCTTGTGCTCCGTCATCTATCAGCTCGTCTTCCAAGGTACTGAGCTCATCGTCTACACGAAGGCACTCAAAACCTCCCTCCTCCCAAGCCAGCTCCACCAAGGGAAAATCAACGCACCAGATGGTGACGGATATCAGAGGACAGATCTCGGAGATGGAGGACTCAGGCCGTGATAGGTTGGCTTATGCAAATGAGCGCTATGGCATGAAGGTCCAGGCACACCTGCGAGACAAGGAGATCGCATTTTTGCAGTCAAAGGAGGATGCTGAACGTAACGAAGCAGAGCATATCCATCAGCGCCAGCTAGAGCAAAAAAAGGCAGACCTTGAACTGCGTCATGCTGACGCTCTCTTGCTGGACAAGGAAAGGGACATTCTTACCCTTAAAGTTTGCCTGGCGGAAATCAGTCAGCAACCCGGCAGCGCTGGTGCAGGTTTTCCCTCTTCCTTCGGTCACTCTTCATCGCCCCATGCGAGTACTTCAGACGCTGCCTAACGCCCACATGCCACTCAAGTTGT
>JBBPSV010000858.1:0-13051 GCA_038093795.1 Retiboletus fuscus
CTTCGACAGCGGGGAGATCCGTGAGTGGGAGAACGGTGGGGACCGGAGTAGGTTCATATCCCATCATTAGGTAAAATGGGGATTTACCGGTGACGGAATGAGGGCGGTGATTGTGAGCGAATTCGGTGTGGATCAGCCGATCAGCCCACATGGTGGGATTGTTCCCTGCAAAGATCCATAGGTAAGTCTCGAGTTCCTGATTGATCCGCTCAGTTTCCCCATCTGTCTGGGGGTGATACGCGGTGGATAACGCAAGGGAACATCCGAGAAGCCTACCGAGTTCTTTGGCGAAGCGAGAAGCGAACTGCGGGCCTCGATCCGAGATGATCTTTTCATAAAGGCCGAATCTGGGGTAAACCTTTTTGAAATAGAGGACGGCAACATCCTCCGCCGTGGCGGTCTTGGTGGTGGGGCAGAAAATAGCCCCCTTCGAAGATGCGTAGTCGGCCCAGACTATAACAGCTGTGAAACCGTTGGACTCGGGAAGATCCATGATCATGTCACAGGAGATCTGCTGGAATGGGCGAGTGGCGGTGGACTTGTTGGGGGTGAGCGGAGGAGTCGTGGGGTGCGTGTGGACTTTGTGCTGCTGACACAGGGCGCAGCCCTCGACATACTTGCGAACGTACTAGGCCAGACCAGGCCACCAGAACTCGCTCGCAACGAGCTGTCGAGTCTTAAGAAAACCCGGGTGACCAGCGGACTCGTGGTCGTGGCAGCGCTGTAGAATGGACTTGCGCAGGCCATTGACAGGGGGAATATAGACGCGTCCTTGGTAGGTGAGGACGCCCTCGTGGAGCTGCCAGTCGCTGAGGCGGGAGTGAAAGGCGGGGGGAATAGAGCCGTCAAAGGCTTGGAGAGTTTGGAGGTATAGGGGATCGTCTTTAGAAGTGGTCTTAATGTGATCCCGGAGTGCAGAGTCAATGAGACGGACAAAGATAGAGTCCGGGAGTAGGACGGTTTGGGTGTTGTCCAGGGCATGGCGGAGGAAGTCTGGTCGTCATGACAAGGCGTCCGGACCTGCGAGGAGGGACCCGGGGACGTGGATCATCTTGTAATCGAAGTCCGCGAGATCTAGTAACCAACAGGCTTGGCGACGGTTAAGGTTCTGGGGAGAACGGAAGTAGGTGAGGTTCTTATGGTCGGTGAAGACCTGAACCGGTGAGGGGGCTCCGTGAAGGAGGTGTCGCCACGATTTCAAGGCGCGGATAATAGCCAAGAGCTCGCGGTCGTGGATATCGTAGTTCCGTTCTGCAGGGGAGAATGACTGGGAAAGATAGGAACAAGGGTGCCAGGCACCGTTCTCATCCGTTTGGAGTAGTATGCCACCCGTGGCCACGCCAGAGGCGTCGGTCGTGATGGCGAACAGTGCGCTGGGATCGGGGAGTCAGAGAACGGGCTTGGATAGGAAGAGTTCCTTCAGGCGGCAGAATGCGTCTTCCTGCGGGTCGTCCCAATGCCAGGGTTGGGTTTTCTTGGTCAGGTCTATGAGTGGACGGGCGATGGTGGAGTAGTCCGGAATGAACTGCCGATAATAGTTGGCGAATCCAAGGAAAGACTGGACTTCTTTGACTGAGGTTGGAGCTGGCCACGAGGTGATCCCATCGAGCTTGACGGGATCCATGGTGAGCTTTCCGGGGGAGAGGATCATACCAAGGTATTCTACCTGTTCCGTCGCAAAGGCGCATTTGGACAGGTGAAGGTGGAGGTCAAGTTCTTCCATACATTGGAGAACTCGCTTGGTTCGTTCCGTGTGGAGCGTTTCGTCGGGGGAGAAAATAAGGAGGTCGTCCATATAGATGACGAGCCATCCTTCGGAGATCATGTCCCGGAACGAATCATTCATGAAACGTTGGAACGTAGCGGGGGAATTAGTTATGGAAATACCACAGGTAATTCCACGTGCGCAGCTGAGGGCAACGAGGGGAAGGTAGTGGCCTGAAGTGGGAGATACTCACTTCTGGTGAGAGTAGGAAGTCGTAAGCGTATGCTGAAGTCTTGATAGCTGACTGGGGTTTCCGAGTAGGAAGAAGACTTGTATTGTGAGAGTGAGGACACATCCTACTTATAGGATATGGTGTCTGTATGTACGTATGTACGTCTCTATCGTAATAGGTAAGTCCATGGAACATTAGAGAATGTCATGGAATGTATGTGTAATACATTTGTAATGTATTGGAAATAGTCTTGGTAATGCCAAGACATTTCTCAGTCAGCTGTCACCCTATTGGGTGATAAGATATCTGTTATCTATGATGTCATATGTGATGAGTAATTGATATAGCGTAATGGCCTCTGTCCAGGCCCTGATAGAATCATGGTAGTTGATAAGAAAGATAAGATGAATACCATGATTCCCGATATTAGTCATGCCAAAGAACATGACCATGGGTTCGAAGAGGCCCTTGTGAGTAAGAAAGGCACCTTTCCATTGGTGTCCTTCCTTGATCCGAACGTTGTTGTAGCCCCATCGAACGTCAAACTTGGTGAAGACCTTAGCGTCTTGCACCTTGTTGATGAGGTCGTCGATCCGAGGTAAGGGATACGCGTCTCGGATGGTCTGGTCGTTGAGCTTCCGGTAGTCCATGCAGGGCCGAAGCTTGGGGTTGCCGTTGGCGTCGAGTTCTTTCTTCTGGACAAAGAAGAAAGGAGATGCTTGGGGAGAATTCGAGGGACGGATGGCACCGGACCGGAGGTTCTCTTCTAGGAAGGCTTCGGTGGCTTCGTGCTCGCGCGGGGATAGCGGATATAGCTTGCCGATCTTGGGTTCGAAGCCTTCCTTAAGGTTGATCTCGTGGTCGTAAGTCCGTTCCGGTGGGAGTTGTCTGATTGGTCGTTCTTCGAACACCGTTCGGAACTGCTCATATTCTGGGGGAAGGGTAATCTCGGGTTTCTTGTTGAACTCCGCTTGCGCTAGCTGCATGGCGGAGGTGATCTTGGCGATGACCGGAGAGCCTAAGGGGTAGAACCGCGATCCACACCGTTGGATCCGACCGATTCTATAGTGATCGTGAGCTCGTTGACAGAACTCACTCTCCGATTCTTCGTCGAGATACTTGTAGAGGCGTGCATGGTCAACACAGTTGACCTTAACTTGTCGTGGAGGGGTCCAGTCGAAACTGGGTCACTTGAATCGGTCGCTATGCTCGGAGGTAGCGACGTTATGTTCCTGAAAAAGAACCTTGGATTGATCACAGGACTCGGGGATGTCGATCGTCTGTCTACACCAGTCGATGCTTGGGTTGGTGGAGCGGAGCCAGGGGAGTCCGAGTATAACGTTCTCGCTTCCACAGGACATGACGTGGAAGAGAACTTTCTGAGTGATTCCTCCGGTATTGGCGTAGAGGGTGCAGGTGAATCGGATAGCCCCGTGAGAGTTACTGGATTGGTCGACGTTTCGAACGGGAATGGGCTTCGGAAGTCGGGTGGTAGGGAGTTTGTGCTTTCGCACGAAATCCCAGTCTATGCAAGAGATATCGGCGCCACTGTTGATCAGGGCGCAGGTGTCAACGGCTTTGAGGGAGTGCACAGGTACGATGAGCTGAACTGGGATCTGCATGGATTTGCGAGTCTCAGATACTAGTACATTGGCACACCTAAGAGGAGTCCGCGTTGACGGGGTCCTCCATTCTAAAAATCCTTGCAGGTGAAGGAGATTCTAGCTACTGACTTGACTTCGTCATCGTCTTCGCAGTCAGCTAGCTCAGGGACATCATCCTTCTTTACCTTACGAGTCTTCTTGGGGTTCTTCGGCGAGTCGTAGACCTTACACTCCTTTGCCATATGGCCAGTTTGGCGGCATCAGAGGCATCGGCCTTCCTTGAAACACTTCTGCCGTTCGGCTTCAGTGAGCTTGGGGGGAAGTCGGACCGCGTCGATGTCCATGGCGTCGGGATCCTTCTCTTCCTTCTTGGAGTAAGTAGGTACGTATGAAGTACCGGGTTTCTTGTGTTGCTGCACGATCCCTTGGGCGCGGCGGCGGTGAGAGTCAAAGAGGGCTACCTTCTTATACCAGTCGGCAACCTTGGTGGGGGGATTCTCCATTCGGAGAACATCGAACATCAAATCTTCGGGTATACCCGCAGAGTAATAGGAGACTAGAACCACATCATCGGTTACTCCTGCGACGGATACCTTGGATCTAAACTGTGCCATGTAGTTAGCCAGAGAAGGGGAATACTCGCCCTTCTTTCCAGGGATCATTCGCTTGGTGGCTAGCCAAGTGAGTGCGTTGGTGGCCGATTCTGAGTGAGAAAAGACGGCCTTGAAGTCAGTGACAAAGTCGGACCACTTCCCGAGAGAGAAGCCTCCGCCGGAGATCTTGGATTCTCTGAAGGTATGAGCCCAGGTGAGCACCGTACCTTTCTTCATGAAGGATAGTGCATAGGCGATTCGCCTAGCATCGTCGTTGTAAATCTCTGCATTGATCGAGAGGTACAGCTGTACCGAACGAAGCCAAGGCTTCGCTTTCGTGAGGTTTCCGTCGAAGTTGTCAGGGACTCCTAGGCGGATTTCTGTGGGCTTAGTTCCCATGACTGGGGTCTGGGGCTGGAGTGCTGGCGGGGGTGCCGTGGCTGGGAAAATATGACCGCTCTGAGCGATCGGTGTCAGTGACGGTGGAGTGGGGCTCCGGGGAATAACTGCGCCGGCTGAAAGCTGGTGGGACAGTAATCTAGAGAGTTCTTGGGATTCTGCTTCCTCAGTGGGAGAGCGTAGCTCGAGATCTAGGTCGGGGTTATCAGAGCCCTCAGTGAGTGCTTCTGAGTCCGATGCTTCTGAGGACTCGGGGTCCGGTGATTCTGTGGCTCTCCACGCGGTGGAGATTGGTGGCAGTCGGGCTGAGGAGGAGGGCCTACTCGATGGTAGCCGCGACGTGGTAAGCTAGAGCTTTTGTTACGCTTGGCCCGGGTGGGGTCGAGCGTAGACTCAAATGAGGTTCTAGGGACTAAGAGAGTACCAGCGTTCTTGACGCTACGGTACGACTAAGGACCTTCGGGTGAGGTATCTGCTCACGAAGAGCATGCTCAGCGTCGAAGGGTTCGATGAGTCCGAGGAGGACGAGTCTTATCCCGAAGTTGGAAGATCGAGCGTAGGAGTTATCTCAAGGGTAAGATTGAGTAGCTCTAGCTTAGGGAATACAGGCATAGAGGCTACGGTTTATATACGAGAGTCATGGAACATCATGGAAGCCCATAGAAAGGACGGGTCGATGCGGGATGAAGGAAGATGTGACTCGGGGAAGCGTAGAGACTCGGGATGAGTCGAAACGAGTCACATCCGCTGCGGATCTGTCGATCAGTATTGATCAGAAGCAGCTGTCAATCAACGATTATCATGAAATGAAGAAGTGGCTGGAACGGCCCGAAGTGACAATGACAGCGGGGTCATTAGTCGGAAATGAAAAGAAGATGCAGTCCGTGGGAGTATTAACCTACATGCTGCGAGAGTGGTCTGGGTGAGGCCAGACGAGATGGATAGCGATCCATCGAGGCTAAGCTAAGTAAAATAAAGAAAAGAAATGAACGGGGCCAGGTCAACTCGTAACAAGTATGGTATGGTCTGTGGGATAACTACCAACGTGCCAAGAGATAGGGGCCTGGGTAACGCCAGGCGAGGCGGATAGCGGTCCGCCGAGACTAGGCTAAGTCGAGATAAAAAGAAAAGAAATAAACGGGGCCAGGTCAAGTTGTAACATTACCCCCCCCTTATGCTCCTCAATGCCACTTGAGGAACTTCACAAGTCAACGTAGCCCCCGTTGGGGGAACCAGTAATGTTGGCGTAGGCCGTGTCGTCCCATACGTCATCTGTAAAATCGAGCTCCGGCTCGTCTTGAATTCAGGACGCGAGCGGGCGAGGTCATGGGCAGTGCGACCGTCACGACGAGCGAGAGGAACTAGAGGAATGAGATGAGGACGAGGATGGGGTGGCGGGATGGGGACGACGATGGAGAGGGCACTGGTTCTGAATGTGTCCCGGGCGCATGCGTAGACAGAACGGGCACTTGTACTCTGGGCAGTCTATGTGCCAGTGTCCAAGGTGATGACAGTGGAAACAGGACGCGTTGTACATGGGGTGGTCAGTCGTGAGGCTGATCTCACCTTTGTTCATAAGATGAACCCTCTCGAGGCAGTCAATGAGGTTTACCTTGCTAGGAGATAACAGTGAGGACGACGTGGACAGCGTTGGAGTGACAGGCTCAGCGGGCGAGGGGACGAGAATGGTCTCGATAGGAAGAGGGGGTCGAACAGGAGGTGCTGGGAGACCAGCCTTAGTGAGGTCCTGGGAATAACATTCGATGTCTGCAATGAAGTCCAGCATGTCAAGCTGGTGCATGGCCGATAGGAGGTATGAGCGGATGCGGTGGGCTACAAGGCGGAGCTGTGTGGAGAAGAACTCCGACTGGGCATTGGCTGAGGTGAAAGAGGCTATGGGGTCGAGACGCAAGACCTGTAAAAATGCTAAGTACAAGGATTCGAGAGGGGAATCTACATCTAGGTGGGCCTGCATGGTTGCGGCCAGGCGGGAGTCTCGGAGGCGGGTTTGGAGAAGGCGTCCAGACTCGCATGACAGCGGGTCGGACCGAAGAGGATATGCAAAACGGGGTACGTGGACTGAGAGGATCGTCTTGGGTTTCTCTTCCTCATCGAGGACAGAGGGCCAAGGGAGGGGTGTGGTGTTCCACCCAGGGGTGGCGGAATTACTGGGACAGTCATCGGCGAGGACCATGGGGGGGTGAATGGTGGGAACGGAAAGTTCCTGGGCCAGAGGCGAAGAGTCATTGACTCCCTCAAGCGAGGGGAGAACGGAGTCGGTGAAGGAAGACTCGGTGAGGGAAGACTCGGTGGACAGGGAGTAAGACATGCTGCAAGGTGTACAAGGGTCGTTAGAGCTCGGTTGGTGATTCTCACTTAGAGACCAGCGTGTAGAGTTCTAAGGAGGAAAGACCTTGGGGTGAAGCTTCTTATAGTTTCAGAGGACTGCTTGTGCATGTTTAAACTCCCGTTCAGGGAGCCAGGTGTCGTCGGTGGCGGTGAAGCCATGCCAACGAACGAGGAACTGACGGTGGACAGCGGAGCCCCGGTGTCATACGATCTTTTCAATTTCGTACTGCTCTTCTCCATCAATAAGATCAGGTGGGGGTAATGGGAAGTTGGGGCCATGCACGGAGTTCTCCTTGTAGGGGGTAAGGAGTGAGGCATGGAAGACCAGGTGTATTTTCCATGTTTTGGGGAGACAGAGTTGATACATGATCGGGGACAGTACCTTGGTGATGGTAAAGGGGCCTTCACGTTTCGGGGCGAATTTCGGGTGAGTTAGGTTGCGTTTCAAATTTCTGGCTTCGAGCCAGACTTGGTCGCCTTTCTCGAATGGAGTGAAGGTCTTTTTATTCCGAGAAGCCATGACTTGTCGAGCTAGCTCGTGCGCAGCAAGGGCTTCTTGGCGGGCGGCGGTGAGTTCCTTGATGCGATCCTCCACGGCAGGGAGGTCTGTAAGTGGGAGGACAGTGGGGACCGTGGTAGGTTCATATCCCATCATTAGGTAAAACGGGGATTTACCGGTGACGGAATGAGGGCGGTGATTGTGAGCAAACTCAGCATGGATCAGCCGATCTGCCCACGTGGTGGGGTTGTTCTCCGCAAAGATCCACATGTAAGTCTCGAGTTCCTGATTGATCCGCTTGGTTTCCCCATCAGTCTGGGGGTGATACACAGTGGATAACGCAAGGGAACATCCGAGAAGCCTATTGAGTTCTTTTGCAAAGCGAGAAGCAAATTGGGGGCCTCGATCGGAGATGATCTTCTCATAGAGGCCGAATCTGGGGTAAACCTTCTTAAAATAGAGGACAGCAACGTCCTCCGCAGTAGCGGTTTTGGTGGTAGGGCAGAAAACAGCCCCCTTCGAAGATGCAAAGTCGGCCCAGACTATTACAGCCATGAAACCGTTGGACTTGGGAAGATCTGTGATCATGTCGCATGAAATCTGTTGAAAGGGGCGGGTGGCAGTGGACTTGTTAGGGGTCAGAGGAGGGGTCATGGGGTGGGTGTTGACCTTGTGCTGCTGGCAAAGGGCACAGTCCTCGACATACTTGCGAACGTACTGGGCCAAGCCAGGCCACCAGAATTCGCTCGCAACAAGCTGTCGAGTCTTAAGGAAGCCCAGGTGCCCGGCAGACTCGTGGTCATGGCAGCGTTGGAGGATGGACTTACGCAGTCCGGCGACGGGGGGAATATAGACGTGACCTTGGTAGGTCAGGACGCCTTCATGGAGCTGCCAGTCGCTCAGACGAGAGCGAAAGGCGGTAGGGATGGAGCCATCAAAGGCTTGGAGTGTCTGAAGGAACAAGGGGTCATCTTTCGACGTGGTCTTGATGTGGTCCCGGAGTGCGGAGTCGATGAGGCGGACAAAGATGGAGTCCGGGAGGAGGACTGTCTGAGTGTTGTCCGGCGCATGGGCAAGGAAGTCGGGACGACGGAATAAGGCGTCGGGACTGGTGAGGAGGGATCCAGGCACGTGGATCATCTTGTAGTCAAAGTCCGCAAGGTCGAGTAACCAGCCGGCCTGCCGTCGATTGAGATTTTGGGGAGCTCAGAAGTACGTGAGGTTCTTGTGGTCGGTGAAGACCTGAATTGGTGAGGACAAGTCATGGAGGAGGTGGCGCCAGGATTTCAAGGCGCGGATGATGGCGAGGAGCTCATGGTCGTGTATATCATAGTTGCGTTCTGCGGGAGAGAACGACTGGGAGAGGTACGAGCAAGGGTGCCAAGCACTGTTCTCGTTGGTTTGCAAGAGAATCCCACCTGTGGCCACGCCTGAGGTGTCGGTCGCAATAGCAAAGGGTGCACTGGGATCTGGGAGTCGGAGCACGGGTTTGGATAGGAAGAGTTCCTTGAGACGGAGGAATGCAGCTTCTTGCGAGGAATCCCAGTGCCAAGGTTGGGTTTTCTTGGTAAGGTCTATGAGGGGGCGAGCAATGGTGGAGTAGTCCGGGATGAATTGCCGGTAGTAATTGGCAAATCCGAGAAAAGACCGGACTTCTTTGACCGAGGTTGGGGCAGGCCAGGAGGTGATTCCGTCAAGTTTGATAGGGTCCATAGCGAGCTTACCGGGGGAAAGGATCATGCCGAGGTAGTCCACCTGTTTCGTAGCAAAGGAACATTTGGACAGGCGGAGGTGGAGGTCAAGCTCTTCCATCCGTTGAAGGACCCTCTTAGTCTGTTCGGTATGGAGTTGTTCATTTGGGGAGAAAATTAGGAGGTCGTCCATATAGATGACAAGCCATCCTTCTGAGATCATGTCCCTGAACAAATCGTTCATGAAACGTTGGAACGTGGCTGGGGAGTTGGTCATTCCGAAGAACATGACCATAGGTTCGAAGAGGCCCTTATGGGTGAGGAAGGCGCCTTTCCATTGGTGTCCTTCCTTGATCCGGACATTATTGTAGCCCCATCGGATGTCGAACTTGGTGAAGACCTTAGCGTCTTGTACCTTATTGTTAAGGTCGTCGATCCGGGGTAGGGGGTATGCGTCTCGGATGGTCTGATCATTGAGCTTCCGGTAGTCCATGCAGGGTCAGAGCTTAGGGTTGCCATTGGGGTCAAGCTCTTTCTTCTGGACGAAGAAGAAAGGGGATGCCTGGGGGGAATTCGAGGGGCGGATAGCACCGGACTGGAGGTTCTCTTCTAGGAAGGCTTCTGTGGCGTCGCGTTCTCGCAGGGATAACGGGTATAGCTTGCCAATCTTGGGTTCGAAGCCTTCTTTTAGATTGATCTCGTGGTCGTAAGTCCGTTCCGGTGGGAGTTGTCCGATTGGCTGTTCTTCGAACACCTTTTGGAACTGCTCATACTCCGCTGGGAGGGTGACTTCGGGTTTCTTGTTGAACTCCGCTTGCGTGAGTTGCATGGCAGAGGTGATCTTGGCGATGACCGGAGAGCCTAAGGGGTAGAACCGTGATCCACACCGTTGGATTTGGCCTATGCGATAGTGGTCGTGAGCTCTCTGACAGAACTCATTCTCCGATTCCTCATCAAGATACTCATAGAGTCGGGCGTGGTCAACACAGTTGACCTTAACTTGGCGTGGGGGGGTCCAGTCGAAACTGGGTCTCTTGAATCGATTGCTGTACTCAGAGGTAGCGACGTTGTGTTCCTGGAAAAGAACCTTGGATTGGTCGCAGGATTCGGGGATGTCGATCATCTGTTTGAACCAGTCGATCTTTGGATTGGTGGAACGGAGCCAGGGGAGTCTGAGGATGATATTCTCACTTCCACAGGACATAACATGGAAGAGAACCTTCTGGGTGATCCCTCCGGTGTTGGTGTAGAGGGTACAGGTGAATTGGATGGCTCCGTGGGAGTTATTAGATTGGTCGATGTTCCGAACTGGGATGGGTTTTGGTAGTCAGGTGATGGGGAGTTTGTGTTTTCGCACGAAGTCCCAGTCGATGCAAGAGATGTCGGCGCCACTGTCGATCAGGGCGCGGGTGTCAACGGCTTTAAGGGTGTGCACCGGTACAATGAGCTGAACTGGGATCTGCATAGATTTGCGAGTCTCAGAGACTAGTACATTGGCACATCTAGGAGGAGTCTGTGTTGACGGGGTCCTCCGCTCTAAAAATCCTTGCAGGAGAAGAAGATTCTAGCTACTGACTCAGCTTCGTCATCGTCCTCGCAGTCAGCCAGCTCAGGAACGTCATCCTTTTTCACCTTGCAGGTTTTCTTGGGGTTACTAGACGAAGCATAGGTCTTGCACTCTTTTGCCATGTGGCCAGTCTGGTGGCATCAGAGGCAACGGCCTTCCTTGAAACACTTTTGCCTTTCGGCTTCGGTGAGCTTGGGGGGAAGACGAACCGCATCGACATCCATGGCGTCGGGGTCTTTGTCTTCTTTCTTAGAGTAGGTTGGTACGTACAAAGTACCGGGTTTCTTGTGCTGTTGGGCGATTCCTCGAGCGCGGCGGCGATGGGAGTTGAAGAGAGCCACCTTCTTGTACCAGTCGGTGACTTTAGTGGGGGGGTTCTCCATCCGGAGAACATCGAACATCAGATCTTCGGGTATACCCGCAGAGTAATAGGAGACTAGAACCGAATCATCGGTTACTCCTGCGGCGGATACTTTGGACCTAAACTGGGCGGTGTAATTAGCTAAGGAAGGGGAAAACTCGCCCTTCTTTCCAGGAATCATTCGCTTGGTAGCAAGCCAAGTGAGCGCATTGGTAACCGATTCTGAATGGGAGAAAACTCCTTCGAATTCGGCAACGAAGTCGGACCACTTCCCAAGAGAGAAGCCTCCGCCTGAGACCTTGATTTCTCTGAAAGTATCGGCCCACGTAGCAGCCATACCTTTCTTCATGAAAGAGAGTGCATAGGCGATTCGCCTAGCATCATCGTTGTAAATTTCTGCGTTGATGGATAGGTACAATTGTACCGAGCGCAGCCAGGGCTTTGCTTTCGTAAGGTTTCTGTCAAAATCCTTGGGGACTCCGAGGCGGATTTCCGTGGGCTTGGTTCCCATAGTGGGAGTCTGAGGCTGGGCAGCGGGTGGTGCCGTGGCTGGGAATATACAACCGCTTTGAGCGATCGGGGTCAGTGACGGTGGGGTGGGGCTTCGAGGGATAACTGCTCCGGCTGATAGCTGGTGGGACAGTAGTCTAGAGAGTTCTTGGGATTCTGCTTCCGCGGATGGGGAGCGTAGCTCGAGGTCGAGGTCGGGGTTATCAGAGCCTTCTGTGAAGACTTCTGAGTCCGATGATTCAGGGGATTCAGCGACTTGCTGTTCTGTGGCTCTCCACGAGGTGGAGATCGGTGGCGGTCGGGCAGAGGAGGAGGGCCTACTCGATGGTAGCCGTGATGTGGTAAGCTAGAGCTTTTGTTACGCTTGGCCCAGGTAGGGTCGAGCGTAGACTCAAGGAGATGTTCTGGGACTAGAGAGTACCAGCGTTCTTGACGCTACGGTACGACGAAGACCTTCAGGCGAGGTATCTGCTCATGAAGAGCACGCTCAGCGTTGAAGGATACGATGAGTCTGTGAAGGACGAGTCTTATCCCGGTCTTGGGAGATCGAGCGTAGGAGTTATCTCAAAGGATATGATTGAGTAGCTCTAGCTTAGGGAATACAAGCGTAGTGGCTACAGTTTATATACGCAGGCCATAGAAGGTTGTAGAACCCTATGGAACGGGCGGACGGAAACGGAGAGTAAAAGCGACATGACTCGGGGAAGCGTAGAGACTCGGGAGGAGTCGAAATGAGTCATGTCGGCTGCGGATCTGTCGATCATGAGCAGCTGTCGATCAAAGATTATCATGAAACGAAGAAGCGGTCGGAATGACCCGAAGCGACAATGACAGCGGGGTCATTAGTCGGAAATGAAGAGTATGGTATGGTCCGTGGGATAACTACCAACGTGCCGAGAGATAGGGGCCTGGGTAATGCCAGGCGAGGCGGATAGCGGTCCGCCGAGACTAGGCTAAGTCAAGATAAAAAGAAAAGAAATAAACAGGGCCAGGTCAAGTCATAACAAAATGCAAGAATGGGTGGACATGGTGTAGCTGGTATTGCTGACCATTTTGCACTCAGCATGTCAATGTCCTCATCATGTTTGCATATGTTTTGCTTTCATTCCTCCCCTTCAATCATTAGCTGATTTGGTGGTAGAGGGCTTGGGTCATCAGATAATGTGGCATCATCTGGATAAAGCATATGTCAATTTAACATACATAGTTGCAGCTATAAATCCTACCTGTACCAACATCAGACTCTGATGTGTCTATTTCAGATGTGACTATATATCAGCAACCACATGAAAATGACAAAAGATATTCAACATACAGTGAGCAACAAAACCGATGCAATGTTTGCATCATTGTGATTGTGGAGTAAATATCTGATGAAGTATTGATGCTAGACCCTCTAACCTATGTATCAATAGAAAGCCCTGATCGAGGGCTTTTAGATGGTATATAGGTTGATTAAGTAATTATTTCTAAATCAGGAGATATTCCGGACTTAGTGAAGGGTACTCATTGTATTGGTTTTGTTGCTGACACTTTAAAGT
>JBBPSV010000860.1:0-13040 GCA_038093795.1 Retiboletus fuscus
CTGACGAGGAGCGTGGATCGCTTCGCTATATCAGTTCCCCGATTACCTCGACAGGAACAGGAGCACGATATCGCCTGAAGATAAGAAGCGCTTCGAGGCACAAATAGCGTGCATCAAGCGGTTGCTCAACGAATTCGAGTCAGGGACGTATCGAGACGACGATGACAAGGCTCGCGAAAAGATCGTCGAGCTCATGACCGAGGTATGCACCTTGTGTCTGACATTGGTGATGCCATGTTCAAGTTATCTACGCGTACAGCTGCAATCGCACGGCTCTCCGCCAGATGAAATCATGGGACCGCTTCCGGCCGGGTTTAGCATGGGTGCAGATGGGCTTCCCAACATGCCAGAGGGTTGCAACATGAATTAGTTCAAGAACCTGCTTGAAGAAGTGTGCTAGTAGATAGTCACATGATTACGTGATGTCTTTGTAACTGATGCGGCTAACCCACATGTACGAGCGAGTACAGGCTAGTAAGCAACTCGAAGAGAGTCGTTCCTGCTCTTCTACTGACTATCCCGGGCGTTATCGCGTCGTGCTCAATTCACGAGACCTCATTGGGCCTGGATCGCAAGTTAGATATGACAGCCGTCAGTGTCAACCCAAGCAACCGACTCCATCGGGAGTCCGGTCCGGGTCCGGGTGAGTAACCGCGAGCTACGTGTTGGCTTGTTCTGCTCACTGGCAGACCCATTGCCTGCTCTCAGTTCACCACGTCTATTCGCTGGCTTTCCCGCAAAGTATGGATGCAAATATGTATGTACATTGGCTTCCTTCACAATATTTCCGAAAACGTATTGAGTGGTTCTAGGGCAAAAAGCATCACCGTTAGAGGTGTGGCAGCACCACTCGCCCTGGTCTGTTTCTGCGAATTGACATTTTCTGTCAGACATCGAGCTTCGCACCTAAGCGAAGGGCGGACTCTCGTTCAGAGCAAAGGGATACTGAATCCAATTTTCCGTAGGCGATACCCTCCGATCGACGAAGAAGGCAAAGGAGAAAAAGAATCGTGCTTCTTAGGACGACGTTTTCTATTTGTGGGTACATATGCGTTGCTCTACGCTAGCAAACTGGATCTTTTTAGTGACGGGGACGATCGTACCGTCTTCGTTGCGACGGTTCTTGGGAAGAAGCACACACCCTTCAAGCAGGACGTAGTTGTTGGCACCCTTACAGATACCATCGGTGGGCTGCTGGAAAATTTGGAGAACGACGGTACGAGATCTCTTGTTTCAGTGTCCTATTTTACTAACGTGATATCTGATCAAAGTGTTCGAAGTACCCCTTGATAGGGTTACTACCGATAGGCCGGAACCTTCGGGGATTACGATCAGGTTCATGTTGACCGTTGAGCTGCTCGGGAATACTAGTGTCAAGCTACCGATGCTGTCAGTGGAGCGAAGGAAATGGCCAAACCACTTGGCGATGCACTCCCAGTTGTTAGTGTCATGGGTATGGTGATCAATACAGGCAATGCTGCCGTGACTGAAGTACAGACGCTGGAGAATACGTGGGGCGTCCTATTGCAGAGGATGGGGATCTTCAACAAGATCGTGACTGGTATTGCGGAGGTATTTGGTGCTTGATATTTTGACGCGCTCTGCCTCTGAGCGCCGCGCAGGTTCATCCGTACGCATCGTTGGCTTGGTCTGTTATATCCGCTGCGAACCAGGTCTGTCTGTTGCTCGGTATTTTTGCTAGCATTCACCTCTGATTTGTTACGTGCAGGTGCTTGTCAGTCAACAAAATCGCGACGATCAAATTGTTCGCTTGGCAGGCAAAATGAGCGACGTCTTCACATTCGTTCAAGATGCCGACGCTCTGAAGGCAGTTGAGGTGCAAAAACCGACCATCGCGCCCTTGCTGCAGCAGGTGGCAGAGTGTGGGTACTTCGTCACTGAGTATGCAAAGCAAAAGAACTTCTGTCCGTCGTTTTCAGCTTCATAATGTCTATCGCTGACCTCTATGCCTAGGGATTCGGACGGCGAAATATACATTCAGTGATATCGATGGAAGGATTACGGATTACGCGAACAAGCTCCAAGAGCTGAAGAGTGCATTCTTGGAGGGAATTCCACTACAGTCTGGGGTCACCGTCTTTCGTATGATGAATATCGTACAGGCCATTTGTAGGTTCCGCTTCTTGAGATTACGGCAGGATGCTCACATATATAAAATACAGCGGAGTCCATTGACCTGAATGACATGCCCTACGCGGCTGGAGCTAGATACGTACAGGAGAAGGGATGTCTGCCAGGGACCCGCAAGGCCATCATCCGAGATATTTGCGACATTCTGAACAATCCCGCCGGGGATGCCCCTCGAGTATGCCTTCTCACTGTGTCGCGGGATCGGGGAAGTCTGCAGTTGCCCACTCGATTGCCCGACTGTATGACGGATAAAAGAGGCTAGGCTCATCATACTGCTTCCTTCGTGGTGATGTTGCAAAACGCAACCCACAAAACGTCTTTAGTACAATCTCACGTGACCTTTCCGACCACGACCCTCAATTCAAGTCTGCGCTTTGGGGGGTTGTGAAGGACAATCGAGCACTTCGCACATCCGCGTCGCCCGCGGAGCAGGTGGAGCGGCTAGTCGTCGAACCCAGCACGAAGATTGATTCTATTGGGCCCTTGATCATCATAGTGGATGCAATTGATGAAAGCAGTGGAAAAAGAGATTGTCGACAACTGGTAGATGTCCTCTCAAGGCAATTCACTGAATGCACCCTTCCTGCCAACCTTCGCTTCCTCATCACAACTCGCCCTGAGAGGGATATTCTAGATGCACTCCCATCTAGTCCTCAAATCATTCACAAATATCTTGGGGATGTCCCACATGCTACCATAGATGAGGACATTGGCAAGTTTATCCATCACTCCCTCCATCAGTACTCCGAACTTGAATCTTCCTGGCCAAATCAGGAGTGGTGTCAGCTTCTTGTCTACTATTGCCAACATCTTTTTCAGTGGGCATCCATTGCATGCAAGTTCATCAGGGGAGATGACACTGATGGGCTTGATCCATGCGAGCAGCTGGAGGTACTCCTGCAAACCAAGAACCATGTTGGCATCCACCCACTAGACAACCTGCACCAAACTATACTAGGCCAGCTCTTCACCATGGATGATGCTCGAGATCGGTTTCAAGAAGTTATGGCCATCATGCTTGCACTCAATGTGCCATTATCTCTCACTGCCCTTTCAGCTCTCTTTGGTAAAGACTTAAAGGTTCAAAATATCATCAAACCACTGGGATCACTGTTGGATGGAGTATTGGATGAAGAGAAACCTATTCATCCACTCCATACTTCATTTCATGGCTTTTTGCTGGATGAACATTGCAGTTCAATCTTTCATGTCAACATCCTATCACAACATTCTCTTTTCATTGGGCATGCATCCCTTACATGCATGCAAAGACTGCTAAAATTCAATATGTGCAGTCTCAAGGACTCTTGACTTCTTAACATTGAAGTTCCTAACCTGAAGAGTCAGGTAGCCAAGATAATTCCCTTCCATCTTGCATACTCATGCCAATATTGGATGTACCACTTGCAACATGCAGAGTGTACTCCAGAGCTGTGGGATGAGGTCATTTCCTTCTTCAAGAACTTCCTCTTTTTGGCCATCAGTCTCCTCTCCCTCTCCTCACCTTCATCATATATCCAAGCTGCTATACAGACCTGCCTTATTTTAGGAAAATGGACCAAAGTAGAATCATTCATGATTCAAAGTGATGAATATCAACTATAACATTACTAGGATCATGAAATTGCCACCCTAGCATTAGAGACATGCAAATTCATTCAAGCATTTGGTCCTGCCATTAGAGAATCTACACCCCATCTTTATCTGTCAGTCATGCCACAAATTGTTATGCTTGGCCCGGGTAGGGTCGAGCGTAGACTCAAAGGGGTTCTGGGACTAGAGGAGTACCAGCATTCTTGACGCTACGGTACAACTAAGGACCTTCGGGTGAGGTATCTGCTCACGAAGAGCACGCTCAGCGTCGAAGGATACGATGAGTCCGAGGAGGACGAGTCTTATCCTGGTCTTGGGAGATTGAGCGTAGGAGTTATCTCAAAGGTAGGATTGAGTAGCTCTAGCTTAGGGAATACAGGCGTAGAGACTACAGTTTATATACGAGAGTCATGGAACGTCATGGAAGCCCGTAGAAAGGACGGGTCGATGCGGGATGAAGGGAGATGTGACTCGAGGAAGCGTAAGGACTCGGGATGAGTCGAAACGAGTCACATCCGCTGCGGATCTGTCGATCAGAAGCAGCTGTCTATCAGAGATTATCATGAAACGAAGAAGTGGCCGGAACAGCCCGAAGCGACAATGACAGCGGGGTCATTAGTCGGAAATGAAAAGAAGATGCAGTCCGTGGGAGTATCGACCTACATACTGCGTGTGAGTGGTCTGGGAGAGGCCAGATGAGATGGATAGCGATCCATCAAGGCTAAGCTAAGTAAAATAAAGAAATGAAATGAACGGGGCCAGGTCAACTCATAACACAAATACCTTCCAGCTCACCACTTTGGCAACTATGGACTAACCACCTTCAAAATCATCTCTTTGTGATTTCAGGACACATACAAAGATGGCCAGCAGAGATTCTTATTTTGCAGGGGCACACAGATCATATCATGTGTATTGGCTATTCATCTGACAGCAGCCACATTATCTCTGGTTCAAAAGACAACACCATTTGGGTTTGGAATCCAATCACTGGTCAATGTGTGGCAGGTCCATTCCAGGGACACACTGATAATATCACTTCCATTGCCTATTCCCTGTTATGGTTCAATTTCTATGATGTCTAATTTTCTTCCCTTATGCTAAGTTTCCTTATCTTATCTTTATCTTGTCAACAATTGACATCTTATCATAGACTCTCTTTGTTTACCCTTATTGACACTTTTATAGACTTTCATATATCTTAGATCTCTTCATCTCCACACTGTGCACAGGCTATGCACATTGTCTTCTATTTCACATTATACTTCTTTTCATTTCCACTATGCTTCTTTTCCATTTCATACCTGTGCTCTGCTGCATATCACACATCATGCTTCTCTTTAATTACCACTTCACAGCCTTATGCCTTATGCATTCCTCATGCTGCCACATACTATATCCTTATTTAGTTTATTACCAAACATATACACATAACTTACTATAGTATAAGAAGACCAGGCAACTCATGGGCTAACACCAGTCTTGTTCTTCTATCAGTTTCCCTACAATAGTAGTGGGCATTGCAGTGACAACAGGGGTTGAGGACAATGGTCCAATAAACCTAAACCTGTAAACTTGTACTCAGACCTCAGGCAAGTCCTTAAAACTGCACTAGACCTGATGATCCAGGCATACAATGGGGCAATGTGCCCACTACCCATCCTTTCCTTCATGAGCCCCTTGCATCATTCTACCTAGGGCAAGGTTACATAATGCTCACCTGTGGCTGTGCCACTTGTATCCCTTTCACAAAGTATGTTTACAATTACGCTCGCATGGACTTACAATAAGCCCCTGCCATGCTACAATACTTATGACACATATGGTTGCCCATGCATATGTTGCATCTGCTATGATACCATGTTTACCCATTTGTAGAGACACCATGATGTATGGTTACACAAGCTCTCACGTAGTACTAGCACATTACAGTGTTACAACAAGTAGTAGATCATGATAGCAACAGCTAGTCTATTAGTTACTACAATACATCTGTTGATTCCCCAATCATCTACTTGAGACTCTGTCTAAGGGTTAATACCAGAAGACATTGGCTATATCCTCGGTCAGCATACTCCCCTCCAGAGATTAGCTTCTCTATGCTAGAATGACTACATTTATTCACTTCCACTCTAGCCAAGTATAAAGGCAACTACAATGTTATTGTGACCTAGTCATCTCATGACAACCACTCACTGCTAGACACTTTGGGTTGTTTCATTCCCCTGATGTGCAGTCATACTATATTGTCTCTGGCTCATGGAACAAAACCATCATAATATGGAATCCAATCCAATCACTGGACAATGTGTGGCAGACCAATTCTAGGGACATACTGACCCAATCAGATCTGTTGCCTATTGTCATATCCCATACAACTCATGTCTGACCATGTCTGACCCCCTTTCAAACTAGTCCAATAGTTCACTTCACTCAGACTTCCAAACTATGTTCTGTTTTACTTATGACACATTTCTATCTCCTTTCATATTAGTCTTGGTTTATATTATTGTCCAAACCTATGTCTCACTTACAAACACAGCTCTTGTCTTCAAATATCCAGACTTCCAATCTACTTACAAATCCAATACTTGTTATGACTTGACCTGTCTAACATTTATTTCTTCTCTTTTTCCTTAGCTTAGCCTTGATGGATCCCTATCCATCTTGTCTGGCCTCACCCAGACTTCTCTCATGATACGTAGGGTGCTACCCCACAGACCATATATTTCATTTCCAACTATTGACCCCACTGTCACCTGTTGCCTGAGTCACTCTGAGTCACTTCTTGTTTCATGATAATCTTTGATCAACAGCTGCTTCTGATTGACACTGATCAACAGATCTACAGCAGATATGACTCATCTTGGCTCCTCCTGAGTTGTTCCTCTTCACTGAGTCATATCTCACTTGTTCCTCTTTCTTCCGCTCATTCCATAGGGTTCTCCAACCTTCTATGGCTCATATATATAAACTGTAGTCCTAGCATTTGTATTCTCTAAGCTAGAGCTACTCAATCTATTCTTTGAGATAACTCCTACACTCGATCTCCCACTCCTTGGGATAAGCTCATCCTCATCAGACTCATAGAACCCTTCATTGCTGAGCATGCTCTTCATGAGCAGATACCTCACTGTAGAGACTCGTATGTCTCTAGTGTTGTATTTCATCACTTCACCACATCCTACAGACTATCCCTTGTTGTGTACACTCCATCCGGTCATCATTTACCTAGTCCAGTCTGTCCTTCCTCACCCAGTCTTCTAGTCCTCGGTTAGTCCTGTCCAGTCTATTAGTCCTTTTATTCGGTCTGCGACAGTCTCCTTTCATATCATTGACAAGTAGTTATCTTTACTTCTTTCACTTGTCATCATCATTTATAGCTACCGTTTGTCATTGCCTTCACTTCATTTTATAGTTAGAGTTCGTGTTCCTTATCACTGACAGTCCTGGGAAATGCCTGGACTATAAAGTCTTGTACCTTTGGGTTTCAAATACATCTTTCGACTTCTGAGGAACCAAGGATCCTCTCCACACATGCATGCATGCATGTACTCATCGCTGTCATCGTCTCTGCCGTCTTCCACATTGCTCACCCCTTGGACTCACATGTCCAGACTATCGTATCTACCATTGGACTACCCTTCTCACTACTGGACAATCGCTCTCTTCTCTGGACACACATCCAGAATATCCTCCCTCCTGGACCATTCCCTTCTGGCACTTCACCTCCACCTTGAACCCTCTTTGGGGATGAACCCATTACACCCCTCACCTTTTATACTACCTGGTCTTCTCCATAGGAGCCAGATTTGTTGTTCTTCATCACCCAAAGGTCTTAGTCATACCATAGTGTCAAGAACACTGGTACTCCCCAGTCCCAAGACATTACCCTTGAGTCTATGCTTGACCCTGCCCAGGCCAAGCATAACAATACTAATGCTGTTCTCTTCTTCATATATAAATCTTTATAGATACACATATAGTCCTTAGTCCAAATATCAACTTAGATTATCAACCCCAGATCCACTCTCTGAACCTGTTACAATTTTCTTTATTCATCGCTTGGTCTTTCTTCTCTCTCTCTCTTCTTCCATACATACTTGGAGGGGTAACCTTTCATCTCGTTATGATTACTTCTTGATGTTAACTGGTCTGACTCATCTGCTATTCACAGAGCTATCTTGACCATCTCTCCTCATGGACTCATCTCTCCTCCATCATTTCTCTTGTAACGACTTGTGTCCCCCACCTTCCCCATATAGTCAATTTCCTTCTTTATCTCTTGGTCTGTGCACATCATTGTTATCTTATTTAAGGTATTACTCTGTTTCCTGTAAAACTATTCAGAATCTGTACAATACTAGCATATCTCTGAGTCACCCTTGATCCCCCTGAGATATTTGTCGACTCTTAAGTCAACTTCTTCATTGAGCGTGCTCTTTGTTACGAGTTGACCTGGCCCCGTTTATTTCTTTCTTTTCTTTCACTTAGTTTAGTCTCAATGGATCGCTATCCATCTCGTCTGGCGTTACCCAGACCGCTCCCATACGGCACGTAGGTCGATATTCCCATGGACTGCATCTCTTCTTTATTTCCGACTAATGACCCCACTGTCATTGTCACTTCGGGCCATTCCGGCCACTTCTTCGTTTCATGATAATCTTTGATAGACAGCTGCTTCTGATCGACACTGATCGACAGATCCACAGCGGATGTGACTCGTTTTGACTTGTCCCGAGTCTCTACGATTCCCCAAGTCACATCTCCTTTCATCCCTCATTTACCCGTCTATTCCACAGGCTTCTTTGACCTTCCATGACATGCATATATAAACCGTAGACTCTGCGCTTGTATTCCTTAAGCTAGAGCTACTCAATCATATCTTTGAGATAACTCCTACGCTCGATCTCCCAAGACCGGGATAAGACTCGTCCTCCTCGGACTCATCATATCCTTCAACGCTGAGCGTGCTCTTTGTGAGCAGATACCTCGCCCAAAGGCTCTTAGTCGTACTGTAGCGTCAAGAACGCTGGTACTCCCCTAGTCCCAGAACTCCCTTTGAGTCTACGCTCGACCCTACCCGGGCCAAGCGTAACAAAAGCTCTAGCTTACCACGTCGCGGCTACCATCGAGTAGGCCCTCCTCCTCAGCCCGACTGCCACTGATCTCCACCTCATGGAGAGCCACAGAATCACCAGAACCCGAGTCCTCAGCCTCAGAAACATCAGACTCAGAAGCCCCTACTGAAGGCTCTGATAACCCTGACCTAGATCTCGAGCTACGCTCTCCCACCGAGGAAGCAGAATCACAAGAACTCTCTAGACTACTGTCCCACCAGCTTTCAGCCGGCGCAGTTATCCCTCGTAGCCCCACCCTGCCGTCACCGACACCGATCGCTCAAAGCGGTCATATCTTCCCAGTTACGGCACCCCCAGCCCCTCAGCCCCAGACTCCCGTCATGGGAACCAAGCCCACAGAAATCCGTCTCGGAGTCCCTGAGGACTTCGACGGAAACCTCATGAAAGCGAAGCCTTGGCTTCACTCAGTACAATTGTACCTCTCGATCAACGCAGAAATCTATAACGATGATGCTAGGCGAATCGCCTACGCACTCTCTTTCATGAAGAAAGGTACGGCTTCTACCTGGGCTGATACCTTCCGAGAATCCAAGATCTCCGGCGGAGGCTTCTCTCTCGGGAAGTGGTCCAACTTCATTTCTGAATTCGAAGGAGTTTTCTCCCACTCAGAATCGGTTACCAATGCGCTTACCTGGCTCGCCACCAAGCGAATGATCCCTGGAAAGAAGGGCGAGTTTTCCCCTTCTTTAGCTAATTACACCGCCCAGTTCAGGTCCAAGGTATCCATTGCAGGAGTAACTGATGACTTGGTCCTAGTCTCCTATTACTCTGCGGGTATACCCGAGGAACTGATGTTCGACGTTCTCCGAATGGAGAAACCCCCCACTAAGGTCGCCGACTGGTATAAGAAGGTGGCCCTCTTTGACTCGCACCACTGCTGAGCCCGAGGGATCGCACAGCAACACAAGAAACCCGGCACCCCGTATGTGCCGACTTACTCCAAGAAGGAAGAAAAGGACCCCGACGCCATGGATGTCGACGCCGTCCGTCTTCCCCCCAAGCTCACCGAAGCTGAAAGGCAGAAGTGTTTCAAGGAAGGCCGCTGCCTCCGATGCCGCCAGACTGGCCATATGGCAAAGGAGTGCAAGGTCTATGACGCACCCAAGAACCCCAAGAAAGCTCGCAAGGTGAAGAAGGATGATGTCCCTGAGCTAGCTGACTGTGAAGAGGATGATGAAGTCGAGTCAGTAGCTAGAATCTCCTTCTCCCACAAGGATTTTTAGAACGGAGGACCCCATCAACGCGGACTCCTCCTAGGTGTGCCAATGTACTTGTATCTGAGACTCGCAAATCTATGCAGATCCCAGTTCAGCTCATCATACCTGTGCACTCCCTCAAAGCCGTTGACACCCGTGCCCTGATCGACAGTGGTGCCGATATCTCTTGCATCGACTGGGATTTTGTGCAAAAACACAAGATCCCCACTACCCAACTACTGAAAGCTATCCCAGTTCGGAACGTCGACCAATCTAGTAACTCCCACGGAGCCATTCGCTTCACCTGCACCCTCTACGCCAACACAGGAGGAATTACCCAGAAGGTTCTCTTCCATGTCATGTCTTGCAGAAGTGAGAACATCATCCTCGGACTCCCTTGGCTGCGCTCCACCAACCCCACAATCAACTGGGCTAAACAGACGATCAACATCCCAGAATCCTGCGACCAATCCAAGGTTCTTTTTCAGGAACACAACGTCGCTACCTCCGAACATAGCGACCGATTCAAGAGGCCCAGCTTCGACTGGACTCCACCACGCCAAGTCAAGGTCAACTGCGTTGACCACGCCCGACTCTACGAATATCTCAACGAAGAAATGGAGAATGAGTTCTGCCAGAGAGCTCACGATCATTATAGAATTGGCCGAATCCAACGGTGTGGATCGTGATTCTATCCCCTAGGCTCTCCGGTCATCACCAAGATTACTTCCGCTATGCAGTTAGCACAAGTGGAATTCAACAAGAAACCCGAGGTCACCCTCCCAGCGGAGTACGAGCAGTTCCGAAAGGTGTTTGAAGAACGACCAATTGGACAGCTCCCACCAGAACGGACTTACGACCATGAGATCAACCTCAAAGAAGGCTTCGAACCCAAGATCGGCAAGCTCTATCCGCTATCGCTGCGAGAACGCGAAGCCACCGAAGCCTTCCTAGAAGAGAACCTCCAGTCCAGTGCTATCCACCCCTCAAATTCCCCCCAAGCATCCCCTTTCTTCTTCGTCCAGAAGAAAGAACTCGACGCCGAGGGCAACCCGAAGCTTTGCCCTTGCATGGACTACCGAAAGCTTAATGACCAGACTATCCGGGACGCGTACCCCTTACCCCGGATAGAAGACCTCATCAATAAGGTGCAAGACGCCAAGGTCTTCACCAAGTTCGACGTCCGATGGGGCTACAACAACGTCCAGATCAAGGATGGACATCAGTGGAAAGGTGCCTTCCTGACTCACAAGGGCCTCTTCGAACCAATGGTCATGTTCTTTGGCATGACAAACTCCCCTGCCACGTTCCAACGGTTCATGAACGATTCATTCAGAGACATGATCTCGGAAGGATGGCTCGTCATCTATATGGACGACCTCCTTATCTTTTCACCCGATGAACAGGTCCATACAGAATGGACTAAAAGAGTTCTCCAACGGATGGAGGAACTCGACCTTCACCTGCGCCTGTCCAAGTGTTCCTTTGCTACGGATCAAGTTGATTACCTCGGCATGATCCTGTCCCCCAGGAAGCTCGCCATGGACCCCATCAAGCTTGATGGGATCACCTCCTGGCCCGCCCCAACCTCCATTAAAGAAGTCCGGTCTTTCCTCGGATTCGCCAACTATTATCGGCAATTCATCCCGGACTATTCCACCATTGCTTGCCCCCTCATCGACCTTACTAAGAAAACCCAGCCCTGGCATTGGGATGCACCACAGGAAACCGCATTCCGGCACCTTAAGGAGCTCTTCCTATCCAAACCTGTTCTTTGACTTCCTGACCCCAGCGCACCGTTTGCCATCGCGACCGACGCCTCTGGCATGGCCACGGGTGGTATATTACTCCAGACCGATGAAAATGGTGCCTGGCATCCCTGTTCTTATCTCTCCCAGTCGTTCTCTCCCGCCGAACGGAACTACAACATCCACGACCGGGAGCTCCTTGCCATTATCCATGCCCTGAAATCCTGGCGACATCTCCTTCACAGCTCTGTCTCACCGGTTCAGGTCTTCACTGACCATAAGAACCTCACCTACTTCCGCGCCCCCCAGAACCTCAATCGTCGACAAGCATGCTGGCTATTAGACCTCGCCAACTTCGACTACAAGATGATCCATGTCCCCGGGTCCCTCCTTGCAGGTCCGGACGCCTTGTCCCGCCGACCGGACTTCCTTGCCCATGCACCGGACAACACACAGACAGTCCTCCTCCCGGACTCCATCTTCGTCCACCTCATTGATTCCGCCCTCCGGAATCACATTAAGACTACGTCAAAGGACGATCCGTTGTACCTGCAGACCCTTCAGGCCTTCGATGGCTCTATCCCCCCCGCCTTCCGTTCCCGCCTTAGTGACTGGCAACTCCACGAGGGCGTCCTGACCTATCAAGGTCGTGTCTACATTCCCCCGGTTGCCGGACTGCGTAAATCCATTCTCCAGTGCTGTCATGACCACAAGTCGGCTGGTCACCCGGGATTTCTCAAGACTTAGCAGCTTGTTGCGAGCGAGTTCTGGTGGCCTGGTTTGGCCCAGTATGTTCGCAAGTATGTCGAGGGTTGTGCCCTGTGCCAGCAGCACAAGGTCAACACCCATCCCACCACTCCTCCCCTTACCCCCAACCGGTCTACCGCCACTCACCCGTTCCAGCAGATTTCCTGCGACATGATCACGGATCTCCCCGAGTCCCACGGTTTCACAGCTGTCATAGTCTGGGCCGACTATGCGTCTTCAAAGGGGGCTATTTTCTGCCCCACTACCAAAACTGCCACTGCAGAGGATGTTGCCACCCTCTATTTCAAAAAGGTCTACCCCCGATTTGGCCTCTATGAGAAGATCATCTCCGATCGAGGGCCCCAATTTGCTTCTCGCTTCGCCAAAGAACTTGGTAGGCTTCTCGGATGTTCCCTTGTGTTATCCACTGCGTATCACCCTCAGACTGATGGGGAAACTGAGCG
>JBBPSV010000861.1:0-13037 GCA_038093795.1 Retiboletus fuscus
GAAATGACGATGCATAGCACTGGCTCAGTGCGCCCGGCCCGGATTCAGCAGCCCGCCATGTACTAGCCATCGATGGCCATTTGCTGTGCCTGCACCGCACCCGCCGGCTCCGGGTTGTCAGGCCTTCAGGCCCAGGTATATACTTGGTTCGTACAGTACACTTACATTTTGCCAACCCGAATTTGTGTGTTGCGTCCACACGAGCACCTTCGAAAGCACGGCATGGTCACTGCAAGGCCTCACGCCTATCACGGCTATCAACAACTGTTAGCACTTTTTCGCGATTTGGTTGGATTGTGTAGTACGTACTAGCCATCCTGGACTGTCTTTCGGCACACTATTAGCGAAGCAGCTATTTTAATGAGCAGTAGCCATGCTCTCCCGAACTCGTGCGAGCAATCTGATTCGCTAATGGGCGTCTAAGCGATCACGAAGCGGAATCTTACAGCAGGTAAGTAGCAGAAACTGCCTAACCAAAGGCAGATTAATAGCTCATTGGTAATCGTGTAACGTTACGCGGGAGAGACATTCTGGTCGTTTCGCGAGCCCCGATTGACCACCAGTGGCCTCAAGCTGCACTATCATGTATCCCTCTTTCGTCCGGCCTAGGCAAGTCCTGAGACTCGGCTAACCTGCACATGCTAGGGGGCCGCTAGTGTGGGTTTTGCCGATAAGATACACGTTGAAGCCTCACCAAGTACGTCACCAAACATAGTTCCCCGAGGCTCTTCCTGCCCCGGCCCCTTGGGTCGCGATATAACGACGCCGTGTGCCCTTTTTTCTTCTTCGCTCCCGTCGTGGCCATTATCGATCGCATTCGCATCCACAGGAACCGAGGGAAGCACGAATCCAGCGTTCGATACCGAGGAATGGCTGGGGAAGACAGGCGGTTTCCGAGTCGGTGATGGCCGGATCCAGGTTGACCCTGATCTACTTCGACACAAGGATAAGATATATGAACTTGAGGACAACAACAGTGTGTTCCCCTCAAGTTCATATATCTTATCCGGGTGGAGCTGCCGTCCTTGTCACCCTTTGCAAAAGCGAAACAATCAGGTGCATCACGTCTTTCTTTTCTCCACCAGAAGCCTTACATGAAAATACAATGCCTCATTTCCGACAGTACATCATTAGTCCACTGGCACAAATGCTTCACTGAGTCAGCTCTCTTTCGAACATGCCGTAGTTCCAAAACCGGCAGGGTGCCGTGAAACAAAGTACCTAAGCCGATCGGTTGTCGATGTTTTTTTTTTTCCTTGACCGAAACGGGTAAAGAAATGTCCAAGAAGTGGCATTTCATCTGCCAACTGAGCAAAATGAAATATGCGTCGGTAAGTCTTTGTCGACTTATAGACCTTTACGACCGTGGGATGAAGGCTTCTGATTGGCCAATGTCCTAATCTTCTCGCCTACAGATTTATCTGGCATGTCAAAGTTTATCAGTTGCTACATGACAGGCTAGATACTAGTACATGATATCAGGTGGCAGTATCTACTAGTACAGTATGAGTCTGACGAGCATGACAGTGAAGGCGAGCTCATGCCTGATCTAATAAATTGCGCTGGTATCTTTGGAGCCAATCCTTGACTACTTTGTCCTCCCACATCTTCTCGATCAGTCCAATGATGAGAATGTAGTACCTTTGCCACACATCAGCATTTAAGTCCTGAGTTGCCAAGTACCCTTCAACATAGTTGTCTAAGGCAGCCAAGACAGCTGTGCCACTGAGTGCAAAGAAGTTGTCCATGTGGTTTTCATTCACAAAATTTGCAAATAAATAGGGAGGGAAAGTGAGCATGTCGAGAATGAAATGCTTGAAGTATGTGGATGAGAAATATGGATGTAATGGGTCGTCTTGAAGAAAGTTGAAATCGCCATTCAAGAGCTCATGGACCTTGCGAGCACAGTGCTCGAACTCCACATTGGGGTCAACATGACCATTACTGTCATCTTCCAAGTAAAGACCATATACAGATTGCATGTTGTGTGCACAATACATCTTGAAGTGATGTTGGATGTCTCTCATCACCAGTGAGAGTGTCCATTCATAATTTGTCAGCAGTTCAGCTTCTCCCTCTCCTATAACAGCCCGAATGGAAGCCAAGATCACATTTAAATACATCTCTTTCCGCTCGAGATGATGGGGGACAGCGATGGTTGTGATCATGACCTGAATCATTTCTGATTGGGCCTTCTTGAGGATGGCTTTAGCTTGGTATTGGATCAACTTAACTGACATGGTGGTACCCAGGGCTAGTTGCTCGATGGCAGTAATATGTGTGAGCCCAGATGTTGGTTCTTCCTGGGCGGGGACTGGTGTGTAAGCAGGAGCGGCTGTGCTGGTTATAGGAAGGTTTCCGGTGGGCCCTTGGATCGGAGCATGCAGGGGAATTAAGGGAGCAGGTTGAGGGGTAGGTGGGAGGTGGGAGCGGATAGTCTGAGTGTTGAGCTGTTGAGGGCAGCATGGGGCCAATGTCTGTGATCCCTAGGTAGTTCATTAGATCGGATGGTAAATGATCATTCAAGGCCTATACTTACAAGTATAACATTTGTCTCCCAGGTTCCAAATCATTGGACTTCTTGGACTGTCGGGTAGATGGGCAGGATGGCTGCCCTGAGGTTATCCACAGCAGGGTTTCCTACCACTCCAGACCAGATGAGGTCGTTATATGTGTTTCGACCCAACTGAACGAGATCATCGTGTTGTGAGGGTCCAGCATAATCTGGCAGGGAGCTTGTTTGGGGTAGTGGCACGTAAGGTTGCCAGGGATTTTCTGATGATGTAGTGGGAAGCTGTTCACTGGATAATCCAAAAATCAATGGATTGCATGTGGGTCTGGGGTAATTGGACTAGTATAACTAGATGAGATGCAGTCACATCGTTAGCATGTTGGCACTCACTTGATTGCTGGGTTGTCCGGCCATGGAGAAATTTGATGATAACCAGAGTAATCATATATTCACATCGTTGTCATCTAGATGGAGTAACTTCTATTCATAGATAGAACTCATCAACCTGCCCACAACTCATAGATATGATCGAAGCATGCTATTCATAGTAAACAGACAAGTGCAGGGCAGTACACAAAATCGTACAGAATGATATTATTAGTAACAGTTGTCCAAAGGAGGTTCTGTGGATGGAACATCCGATAGCACATCGTTTCCACTATCATCACCTTCACTATTGATGCCCCTGCTTCCATCACCATCACTATCATCACTGTCACCCAGTGGGGCTCTCCCTATACTGCTCTGCAAATGCACTGCTTTGCAGAGGTGACTGACTTCCTCATTCACTGCAGTGAGCTCAACGAACTCGTCATCACATCTGTTCCACTGTACCCACTCATCCACTGACACATCAGTGCTGTTGCAATGAGTAATATCAAGTAGGGTTTCTAGAAGGTGTATTTGCTTTTCCGCCATGGCGAGATCCCTTTCATGGTGCTTTTGAATACTCGTTAATAGCTTGCGGCGTTGTTCAGTAGTCTGGAGTTCCATGAGGTTCAGGGAGACCTGGTGCATGATGGACTCACGGTCTGCTAACTTGAAGTCTAACACACACTTCAGGACACCATGAGGTGTGCCTGTGAGAGCACAAACAAAGAATTCCTTAGACTGGGATGGAGCAAGTCAGTCAAAGGATTCCATGAAAAGGTGAAAACTCACTTGCTGCACCTCTTCCATGATCATGGCAGAGGGAGACAATAGGCCCAGTGTGCAAGAAGCAGCACGAATTTCAACTGGGCTTGCCCTGATCGGAGCATATGGTCAGTAATGGGATCGACTTGATGTGGAAGGCCTGACTGTGCAGACCTTCACAGACACTGTTCGCTGTACAGAGGGTTTGGCAATGCAATCCCTGGGAGATAGAGGGTAATTGTAGGGGAAGGAATGAGGGCTTTCTGTTACAGTGTCAACCTTGTTGCTGTGTGGGAACTTTACATTTGGGCCAAGTAATATGTCACTATCTTCGGGACTAGGTAAAATGAATGAATTCGTTGAGGTGGTGGTCGAGGAAGGAGAGTGTTACGCATGGCCCGGGCAGGGTCACGTGTAGACCTGAGGGGAAGCCGCCTTCTAGGGCTCGAGCTATAGTAGTCCGGGGAACGGACTACTAGAGATGAGTGGAGGCGCGAGAAGGTGAGTTCTCATGTTCTAAGGCTACATGGTAGACGGCTGGTCGAGTGTCGGGACGGCCTTCAGACAGGAGTTCTGGTGAAGGCATTGAGATTACTAGGAAGTCTATGAATCTAGGAGTGTACGGTGATTCAGGTAGACTAAGCTAAGGTACTGAGGACTGTGGAGCGCCTATTATATAGGGGACATGAGTGTGCACAGACCGGGCGTCTAAGTAAGGGAAACCGGCTGTGGTATAGCTAAGTAAAGGAGATGCGCTGAATGGATGAGGGGTGTGCATCTCTAAAGGAAACTGTGAAGTATGACTTGGCGAAGGATTAAGAAGATGAGTCATACGTGCTGCGGATCTGTCGATCAGGAAGCGTCCTGTCGATCAATGATCTCGGCTAGGCGAGAGAAGCATTGCCTTCGGTGGTAATAGAAGGGATGCGCGAGGCAAGGTCCTAAGAGGGCTAAAGCTAGGGAAAGGCACGTATGTCATTGTCAAATGATGGGACTCGGATAGGAGATATCCAGGGATACGTGAGTAATCCTACCGAGGGTCTGGCATAGGGTCTGGTCGGGAGGCCGGAGCTCAGCTGAGGAGCCGAGGGACTGGGGCAGGTTCTATAAGAGAACCAGTGGACTGGGACCAAGGACGAAGGAGTCCGAGGGCAGTGTGCACGTTCGGGGTGAGGCCCGACAGGGTCAGTGCATGGCACAGTTGCGAGGCTGAGCCAAGGGGAGGGTCCGAGGTTGGACTCGGCAGAGGAGGTTCTATGATGAGTTCAGAGGACAGAGGCAGGGGCGGTGCAGTGTACTGTTGGTCCACGAGTGGACTACGTCAGGGGGGGCTAGGCGAGGAGTCTAGGAGTGGACTGTTGGAGTCCCAGACTAAGGCTAGAGACAGGGTCTCGGGGGGATGCTCAATTGGTGATGCTCATGGAGAGACCAGCGCTATGAGACTTAGGGGTTCCGGTCAGGTGGAACGGACTATGACAAGGGGTGAGCCAGGACGGGCTCGGCATGCAGACTAAGCAAGGGAGTGCTTAGCGGGTTCTCGGTAATGTGCAGGCATGGCGTCCGGTGGGGACTATCGGTGGGCTGACTGGCTGGGTAAGCCAGGACTAGGCTAAGCGAGGGACGAGGTATGGCTGGGTAAGCTATGACTAGGACTGAGCAAAGGAAAAAGTATAGGGGCACGATAAATTGTAACAGAGAGAGTCATGGCATGGGAGTTAGGATATTGGTCATGGTATCACTGGGCGGTTGCGATATGTACATGGTTAGGGCATTGGAAGGGAGCATGAAACAAAATGTACAATGGAGTTGCATAGTTTCTGACTTTGAAAGTCACTCCGAGGTATTGTGAGACTTGCTGTCAGACGTCTACCCCAATGCTCTACACCAATGGAAAGCAACTTCTGTCCTAGTTGCAATTCCATATTTCCCACTCCACATGCATTTATTCACCACCTCAACACAGACAGAATCACATGTGTTTCTAATCTGCAAGATTTGTTCAAGATCCCTATGCCTCCTGCTTTCATACGAGGTGCTGGAGAGACGAAGGTTTCAGGTCAATTCCACCACAATTCAGCACTCCTCTATGGAAGAGGTGAAACTTTGCTCGATCGATTGAGGAAAGATGAGCACGAGCAACATTGTGAGCACCAGATCTACTATCCGTTTGCCAATGAGGGAGAATGGTCATTGGCCAAATTTCTGGTGTTGAACCTAACCAAAATACAAGTGATTGAATTCCTGAAGCTACCATGGGTGTGTATACTCTGACTGCATTCTTTCAACTTGTCTCACTTGACCATACAGTTCAAAACTCAACTGAGGCCATCTTTTGAAAATATGGATTGAATGTATACGTGGCTGGTGGCCCTTCCTCAAGGGACACAATGGCAGTCTACAAAGATTGAAATTCAAGGATTTGAGCTAGTGCAGGATACCTGCTTGATATGGTGCGATGGCCTCGATGTTGTCAGGAACTTATTCTCCAACCCAATGTTCACCAGATACATGACATACAACCCTCACATTGTCATGCATGGTATGGAGCAGGAGTACAGCAAATTTTTTACAGGAATGCGTGCACATGCTGAAACAACCCAATGCGTGTTACAATTTTCTTTCCTCATCGTCTAGTCTTTCTTTTCTCTCTATCTTCTTCTTTACGCACCTGGCAAGGCAACCTTTCCTCTCGTCGAGAGTACTTCTTGATGTTGACAGGTCCCACTCATTTACTATTTGCTGAGTTATCCTGACTATCTTCTTGGACCTATCTCTCCTTAGTCGTTTCTCTTGTAACGACTCGTATTCCCCGTATTCCCTAGCTAGTGGATTTCCTTTTTCTCTCTCTCTTGGTCCATGCGCATCACTACTATCCTATTTAAGGTATCTCTCTGCTTCCTGTAAAACTATTCAGAATCTGCGCAATATTAGCGTATGCTTTTGGGTCACCTCGGGTCCCTAAGACAAACCGCGTCCACTCTAAAGATTATCTCTTCATCGAGCGTGCTCTCCGTGAGCAGATCCCTCTGAAGACTTTAGAGTCATCCTAGCTAAACCTTGTCTGTACGCTACACATAACAAAAGATTCTGAATCTCCTCCAGTCCCACCTCTCTAGGTGAAGGACTCCCCCTCCACAGTCACCACGAGCCCATCACAGAAACCACTTGACCTAGAGACCTTCGATATCGAGGTCGACCCAAGCGAGGAAACAAGCACTCCAATCCCTCCTTTCCACAACCCATACCAGACCATTGAACTCCCCCAGAGACATTCAAAACCCAGACAACAACGCACCGCTCCTGGAATCAACGCCTTAACCACTGCCACCCAAACCATCGCAACAACCCCAGTCACTACACCTGCCCCTGCCCCACCTACCGTGGCCAAAGACATTGAGTTAAAAGCTGCCCTCCCCACCGACTTCTCTGGAAAACCCACAGATGCCTCTAGATGGATCAAGGCCATGAAGGCCTACTTTGCTCTGAATCCTACTCTGTACTCCACTGATGAGGGAAAGATCATGACTACCCTCAACAAGATGAGCGAAGGAAGGGGAGCCTCCTTCGCCGAGATGTGGTATGACAAGATGGCTGATCCTAACACCAAACCTGCAGAGAAAACCTTCTCCTACTTCTCCACCAACTTCGAAACCACCTTTTTCCCCTTCAACACCAAGGCCACTGCCCGCTTGGAACTGTCCAAGCTAATCCAGAAATCCTTCACACGACCTGATGGAACCAAAGACGATGGTTTCCAGCAATACATCACTGACTTCCAGAACCTGGCCTGTAAGACAGGCATCACCAATGACACTTCTCTCATCGACCAATTCTCCTTAGGAATTGACCAGAAATTCGCCACCATGATCCTCTCCATGGCAATGATCCCTACCACAATCACTGACTGGATCAACCAAGCCAAAGTTTTCCATGCACAAAAGATGCGCATCTTAGCCCTTCGAGGAGGTCACCCTCAACCTTCCTCTTTCCAGAGAACCCCCTCCCGAGATCCTAACACCATGGACGTTGATGCAATCACTCTTAGCAAGCTCACCCCAACCGAGCGAGCCAAGTGTATTAGAGCAGGACAATGCTTCCGATGCAGGAAGGTTGGCCACAACTCTGCTGACTGCAAAGGAACCACCCTTCCCCGAAACCCCCCCCACCCCCAGAACATTCGAACAAACACCGAACGAACTGCCATGACCCCCATCGCCTCCACCTCCAGATCCGACCTGGAAGTCTACATTGATTCTCTCAAAACATCGGGAAAGGATGATAAAGAAGTCCTCTCTGTTCTAAAGATGTGTTACAAGGAAGGACCTACTGTAGAGATCGCCTCCACCCTCCTGGAACGAGTAAAGACTGCGCAGGATTTTTAAAAGGGAGAGCTGCCCCGACGTCTTCTCTCCCCTCCTCCCATGTACTTGTAGCACCATTGAGCAATCGAACCCTACGCCTCCCTGTTCAGCTACAAGGAAAGAATAAAACCATCGAAACCTCAGCACTCATTGATTCTGGAGCCACTGGAAACTTCCTCGATCTCCATCTCCTAGGGAAAGACAACTTTGCCACAACTCCACTCCCAGACCCCATCATCGCATATAATGTGGATGGAACCCCCAACCAACAAGGAACTATTACCCAAACCACCTTTGTCCCCTTCTCATCTGGAACCTTCACAGACCAAGAAAACCTCATGATAACCAAACTGGGCCGCCCACAGATCATCCTCGGTATGCCTTGGCTTCAAAAAAATAACCCAACTATCGATTGGGAAAAGTTCTCCATATCCCTACCTCCCACCTCCTCCCATGAAATCGACTACCTCTCTCTCTGGTTGAGGAAAGATGTCGACCAAGAGCTTGCAGAATTGGTAACACTTCGATATCCTTCTGAAGAAGACTGGTCTCTTCGTGAGTATCGCCTTCAGAAGGACACCGAAATCAACAAAACAACCACCACACCCCCTCCCCCTCTTGAGGAACTCCTACCGGACTTCTGCAAGGATTTCATTGACGTCTTCTCTGAACAAACTTACAATGAACTCCCTCCCCATCAAACCTTTGATCATACTATTGAGCTCAAGGACACCTTCATCCCAAAGATCGCCAAAGTTTACCCACTCAACCCGCTAGAAAAAGAAGTCTGTAAGGACTTTATCGATGAGCACCTGAAAACTGGTCGCATCATCCCCTCTAAATCCCCCCAAGCCTCCCCCTTTTTCTTCATCCCTAAGAAATCTGATGGGAAGTCCAACCCAAAGAAAGACCTTCGTCCCTGTCAGGACTACCGATGGCTCAACAGCCATACTGTTTGCAATGCCTACCCACTCCCCTTAATCCCAGAACTCATTGACGATATGAAAGATGCAGATCTCTTTACCAAGTTCGATGTTTGCTGGGGATATAACAACATCCATATTAAGGAAGACAATCAATGGAAAGCCGCCTTCATCACCCCCTTTGGCCTCTTTGAACCCACCGTCATGTTCTTCAGATTCTGCAATGCTCCTGCCACTTTTCAAGCATTCATGAACCACATCTTCACCGACATGATTGTGGAAGGATGGCTCAAGATCTATATGGACAACATGGGGATTCACACCAAGGGATCTCTTACCCTCCACCACAAACGCACCAGAAGAGTCCTCTCTCATTTAAGGGAACATCACCTATCACTGAAAATAACCAAATGTTCCTTCGACCACCCTACTATAGAATACCTAGGACTTATCATCGGACAGGGTCAAGTGTGAATGGACCCTTCCAAACTATCCACCTTAGCAGATTGGAAGCCACCCACTTCGGTCAAAGGAGTCCGCTCCTTCCTCGGATTCGCTAACTTCTACCAGAAGTTCATCCCAAATTACTCCAACACTGTCACTCCCCTCACCCTCCTCACCCATAAGGACCAACCCTGGGTTTGGGGACCACTCCAAGACAAATCATTTGAGTCTCTGAAATCCCTGTTCTCCTCAGCCCCGGTCCTCTTCATCCCGGATATCGCCAAACCCTTCTCCATCATGACTGATGCCTCTCTCCTAGCAGCAGGGGTAGTCTTGATGCAGCAGGACACCAACAGCGATCTTCACCCCTGCGCCTACTTTTCAAAGACCTTTTCTTCCGCTGAGCGAAACTACGATATCTATGATCGAGAACTTCTAGCTGTCATCCTTGCCCTCTCCGAATGGAAACACTACCTTCAGGGAACTCCTCACCCAGTTGACATTATAACTGACCACAAGAACCTCTCCTACATCTGCGATCCTCGCAAACTCTCCTGCCATCAAGCTCGCTGGTCCCTCTTCCTCCAGGACTTTTACATCAACTGGGTCGTCACCCCTGGATCTAAGATGGGACCTGCTGATGCCCTTTCTCAATGAGACTCTGTGGACACCAGCGACGACAACCTCCATGCCTCCATTCTACCCGAACCAATTGTCATTCAGGCACTCGACCTCACCCTCGCTCGTCACATTCGTAATTCCTCATCCTCTGACCCCTTCATCCTCAAAGCCCTCGCTGCCCTCGACGAAGGTTCCCCTCTTTTCACCCGTGCTTCACTCAATGATTGGAGTTTTGACAACGGCCACCTCTATTTCAAAGGACGCCTCTATGTCCCACCCTCCGCTCGATCCTCCCTCCTGGCCTCCATCCATTCCTCCCCTCTCTCAGGTCATATGGGAATCTTTCATACCAAGCACATCCTCGAACGAGACTTCTGGTGGCCAGGCCTCTCCTCCTTCGTCAAAAGCTATATAGATGGGTGTGTGGTATGCCAACAGAACAAGACCAACACTCACCCCACTTGCCCCCCCCTCTGTCCTATTCCCCCCGCTTCCCCCCTTCCTTTCAAACACCTGTCTGTTGATCTCATCACAGACTTGCCTCCCTCCAGCGGATTCGATTCTGTGCTAGTCATGGTCGACTACCTTAGCAAGGGGGTAATTCTCATTCCCTGCAACAAAACAGTCGATGCGGCGGGTGTCGCCCAACTATTTTTTGACAATGTATTCAAACGCTTTGGCCTCCATGACTCTCTTATTTCCGATAGAGGTCCTCAATTCACCTCTGCCTTCGCCAGAGAACTCGCCAGAATCCTTAAATATGACGTTAAACTATCCACTGCTTATCATCCCCAAACTGACGGGCAGACTGAACGAACCAATCAAGAACTCGAAACCTACCTCCGCATCTTCTGCTCCAACAATCCCACGACCTGGTCCTCTTATCTTACCGCCGCCGAATTTCACCACAATTCTGCTCCCCACTCCATCACCAAGAAATCCCCGTTCGCTCTACTTTATGGTTACGAACCTCGCGCCTACCCCCCCCTAGGAAAGACCTTCCTCCCTGCCTTGGAAAATCGCCTTGAATCCCTGGATTTTGCCAGGAAAGAAGCCCTTGCTGCCCATCAATCCGCTCAAAGGGCCCTAGCCTCCAAAAGACCAGGAACACTTCCTTCATGGAAAGTCGGAGATAAGGTATGGTTGGAAACCACACACCTTAGACTAAGGTACCCCTCCAGGAAGTTGGCTCCCAAACGCTTGGGCCCCTTTGAGATCTCCAAGATCCTATCTCCTTTAGTATATGAACTCCGTCTCCCCTCCACTTGGAAAATCCATAACACCTTCCACGCTTCCCTCTTATCCCCCTACCACACGACTGACGCACATGGTCCTACCTTCCAATCCCCACCCCCGGACCTCATTAACCAAGAAGAGGAATATGAAGTGGAAGCCATCATTGCCCATAAGGGCCCTAGCAACAGACGGAAGTACCTGACTGCCTGGAAAGGATACCCGTCTTCGGAAAACACCTGGGAACCCGAATCCAACCTCCGCCATGCCAATAAAATCCTGTCTAGATACAAGTCCCTTCATCGCCTCTAAACCCCCACACCTCCTCTTGTGAGCGTGCTCCCCGTGAGCAGATTCCTCCCAGAGCAAGGTGTATCCCCTTTACATGCAGTTTTACAACGAAATTCTACCCATCGCCTTATTATTCCTCTTCATCATCCTTTGGTTTCTTGCCCTGTTCCTCACCAAACTCTTCACCACAAAATAGTGAATGCCCTTCCAACTACACCCCCCACCTCACAACATCCCCACTATAATCTTCGCTACCCTCCTCATAGTAATCTGGGCCCTCGCAGTAGCTTACTTCCTCACTGAATACCGTCGTCAACCTCTACTCCACTGCCTCTCCTCTCCATTCTAACAATGTCTGCTCCCCCTTCCCCTTCCACTGCCACCCCCCTTAGAAACCGTCCAGTCAGACCCTCCTTACTACCAAATTATTGGATTCAATTGCTCTATGCTGCCGTTCTCGATGACCTGACTCTAACCCTCCTGATCGAAAACAATGCCCTGTTTGTAATGGACGAGATTAGTCAAAAGCTGGTCCAACTGTTTCATGCGATCCTCCGTGCGCAATGATTGGAGCAGACACTTCGCCCTCACGATGCTCCCCTTCGTCTAATCCTGGGTGAACTTCCTGGACACGTACTACATGCTTTACATCTCCATGGTTTTGGTACCTTCGTCGAAGGTATCGCCCCCATCCACATCTATCCTACCTTTCGTCGTCTTTTCCTCCTTATGCCACATGACCTGAGAGAAACCTACTTACTAAATTCAGCCTCTTCCCTCCATATCCCTTCTCCTCCCCCCCTTCCTATCAACGCCCCTACTTCACTAGCTTCCCAGATCTCATCCCCACCTCCTGATACCCCCACCTTGGTTGCCACAGATGATGAAGAAGACACTCAATCTTCTTCCTCAGAAGACAATACGATCCCCATTCCTCACGATGCCCCTCAATACATCCCTCTTTCTGGTGGACGACAAGCCCTATCCTCTCCCTTTCGAACACTCCCTAGACCTCCAACCCTCGTTCGTCCACCTGTGACTCCCTCTACCAGGTGTTTCTACTGTAATACGTTGGGTCATTACCTCGAGGATTGTCCCAACTTCCGCTGCCCAAGCTGTGACCTCCCAGCCCTGGGACACTCCTCCACTTCTTGTCTTAGGGTCCAATGCGAGTTCTGTCGTAACTGGGGACATGCAGCCCGCTTCTGCCCCCATAGAAACTGTGGACTTTGTCGTCAACCGGGTCATATCGCAGATGAATGTCCATTTGAACATCTATCCCCCTCTCAACAGATGGCGGTCTACGGGGCCCCTCTCTCCCCCCAGTCTGATGCTTGGGTGAATCCTGGGTTAGTCATTGAACCTGGGGCTCAATTATATGGAAGGGGTAATGTTACAATTTTCTTTCCTCATCGTCTAGTCTTTCTTTTCTCTCTATCTTCTTCTTTACGCACCTGGCAAGGCAACCTTTCCTCTCGTCGAGAGTACTTCTTGATGTTGACAGGTCCCACTCATTTA
>JBBPSV010000862.1:0-13031 GCA_038093795.1 Retiboletus fuscus
AGGAGAGAAATATCTTAATCAAGATCTTTTGGCATTCTTTGCATCCAAAGGGATTGTTCATAGGACATCCATTTGTAGTGTTTTAAGGTCCGGTCTGGTCCGGTTATTTGCCTTTTTTAGGCATAACCATAACCGAACCGGTTAAAGAAATTCCTTATTAGGGAAAAAACTGAACTGGACCAATGAAAACTGGTTACAATCGGTTTTTACTGGTTTGCAAACCGGTTATAACTGGTTATGACCATCCTGAAATATAATAGACATTCGTGGCTGTCTGCCAAAAAAACTTTTATGTTAATCTGTTCACACGATCCTGAGATATGAGCATTTTAAGTTTCTATCTAAGATTGTACTATAAATGGTCAAAGTAATCAATTTCATGTTTGTTAGGGAGTGATCTGTGTGCTTAGTGGTAGCTGTACTGGATGTAGTAATGACCCCTAGCCGTCGATCCATCCAATTGTTACGTCAATCGGTTCCTATGCGGACGAGATATAATCAATCTTGCCCTCTATAGTACTAAAATGATAAAATATTGATAGCAAGGTCAGATGTGGATGTAAAAATATGCAAAAAATATGCAAAATTGGGGGAATGTAGGTGAGTTAGGGCTACACAGGGTTCCCCGCCAGTTACAGTTTGTAACCAGTTATGACTGGTTTTTCACCAGTTTTGATTTTTTGAAGATCTCTATGACCTTAACTGTAACCAAACTGTAACTGGCTGTAACCAGTGAAGAGATTGAAAACTCAGAGGACCTGCAGGAACAAGCGTTCCAGCCTGAGCTAGCAGAAAGGGGTCTGAGGGTATGATGAGTTTGTCCCTAAGGGATTCTGGCAAGTGGGGGAGGTCAGGAGGTGACTTCAGGAATTTTACCCAGCTGAATTGGTAAACCCGAATGAAATCCGAGTTGGAATGGAGTTGAAGGGAATTTTCTGGACTTCCTACATGTGGAAATCGTATCTGGAATTAAAAGCGATGAAGGGAAGACGTTGAGTGGTGAGTTGGAAATGTTGGACGATGCGTGGTGATGATGGACGATGGACAGCAACAACCAGAGACTTAGATGATCGAAATGCGAGTGAGCAAAAGCTGAATTACGACTCTAGGTACAAAGTACTTATAACATGACCCAATCTGGACGCTAACATCCTTCAAAACCTAAAGCTGACGACATATGGACAAGACAGGATGATGCCCCTGGATACATATAAATAGAATAGGAAATGAGGTAAGTGAATGTCGGATTGCACCCGAATGGTGCGAAGTGTCCGTTTTGAGGTCACATGATATGTAAACACGTGAGGAAATGTGAAAGGACCATTCAAACGAAGTACGGAATTTATATAACAAACCCGACTTACTGCGGAATTTTGGGTCGACTTACCGAGCATTTGGGATTTATGGACAGCGACAGGAACGGCCAGACCACGATTGGGATTTGTGAGGAGCGTTCTAGAAGACAAAGAGATGCTGTAGGAATGTGGGGGGAAAGAAGGATATAAGTGTAGAGAACTATTGTTCTCTACACCCGCGGGGGACTTGACTACTGACTGTCCTCAGTCAGTCGCGCGCGAGCCTGTGGCGTGGGAATATTCTGAGTTTCAAATGACAATGCAGGAAATCGACTGAGTCCAAATGGCTGTACAAGACATGTGGCCATCCACATTCCACCTTCGCTATCACCATCATCATCTCCCCATTCCCCCTACCACCATGAGCGACTTCCAATCGCACCTCTCCGCCCTCATGCAGAAATCCAATCCCAAGGCAGCCGAGCATGCAGCAGCTCAGAAGACGTTCGAAGATGTTCGGGAACGCATCCTTACACTGATGAAGACAATGCCTGACGACAAGGAAGAACTGAGGGATGACAAGGAGTTGTGGATAAGGAACTGGAGCATTGTGCTGGTGCGTTCCGCTATGCTTGTTGTCTCCCTAACGATACTAACTTTGTCAAACTGCAGGATCTTCTTATGAAGGTGATGGAGGATGCTGCGTCGCTCGGGCTCAATGCCAGGCTCGACGAGAGCATGGCCAAGGACATCGCCAAGGCCGACCAGCAGCACGCCGACTGGAAGGCAGCGTTGGTGGCGCCCCCTCTCTCTGCCATCACGCCCACCTTTGAACCAACGCAAGACACCGAGGGCGTGATGGAGGTTGAAGAAGTATTGGTCCCATCTGGATCCAGGTCTGCACAGGGGATGCAGGCCATGTCATCTGAGGCCTCCTTGGTCTCAGACAAGTTGTTCGAGAGGAGGACGGCCAGGAACAGGAAGGTAAGTGGTTGGTTGTTATGCGAAAATTCCGACTTGACTCGGATTTAGCATCAGCGTGTTGAGGATGACGACGATGACGAGGTTGAGGTTGAGGAAGATGCCCCATAGCCCGGGCAAGCGAAGGAGAAGGAGAGGGCACAACCACTCCCACCCTGCAAAAAGTATGTCCAAGGCAAGTGGGAATGCATCGGGATTGAGGGGGCAGCGTGCGCAAGCTGCTCGCTCTCTAGGGTCAAGTGCAGCCAGTTGGTCAAGCGTGGGAGGCGAAAGGGGAAAGTGGAGGTCACGGTTCCCGGTGAGTCCCATCTGCGTCCCTCTCATGTGTTCACTAATCGGGATTTTAGCGCAACCTTCTCGGGTGACAAAGCCAATGCCCAGGATCGTTGAGGTCTCTGAAGACAAGGAAGAGGAAGAGGTGACGCTGGTCAAGGCCAAGACGAAGGCGAGGACCATGACCATCAAGGTGTCTGGTTCATCTGGATGGTCCAAGGCCGCAAAGAAGCGCGACGTGGCTATCTGCCACCTCCTCGAGTCCCAGAAGAGAGTTCAGCAAATCCAGGCCAGTATCAAGGCGCTCGAGGTCAAGCACGAGGAGGTGTTGGGGGTAATGGAGGAGGCCATGGAGGAGTTGCGCAGGATCGAGTAGGCGCTTCCCCCTTCTTCATCTTCGTAGTTACTATCCCATCATAGTGTACTTGTAATTCCCAGTCGCATTTGTATGTCCAAAGGAAATCCCGATTCTTGCACGCTCAAGTCCGTCCGAACCCGCGGTCTAAGTAAAAGAATAGTAAGGGTAAGCAAATGTGAGTACATAGGATAGATGATTAAACCCGATGTGTGAGCGTCCAATCCGACTTGTGTTCTTCGGTCTTCTTTTGTGTCTGCTCCTACCGAGTCGCCCTGGTGTAAGAGTCTAAAGGAGTGTGAAGGAGGGTATTTAAAATGTGCATCATGTCTCTATATGCGGGAGAAACAAAGGGGTACTTGGAATGACTGCGAGACACGTTCGGGATTTTTCTATGTGATATCGGAATTCTTTCTATGACTGTTCTTTTCAACGATATATCTTTTCTATCGTACTATGACTGTCTGTGGAATTTTTAGTGACTTTGTTTTCGGTTTTTCAATAAGGAGAGAGAGTGAGTATGTATCACTGGTCTAAACCTGGGGTGAAACAGAATTTCTATTGTATGAACAATGGCGGTATTTGGGTATCGGGTGGATGGTATCGGTGTCAGAATTAACGGTGGAGAGGGAATGGGGTTATTCAGTGTCGACGGTGTCCATTTCTTCATCGTCCGGCTCTTCAATGTCTTCTCCTGCCAGGTTATCCAGATCTTCTTCATCTAGGCCAGTCAGCTGGGTGACTGGAACAGAAGTTCTGAATCACTGGTAATATGGAATAAGTCAAAATGCTGCATATCAAAGCCTGGAAACTGTGCCATCCAACTCGGCCAGAAGATACAATCCTCCTGAAGTCCTGCGAAGGACGACCATTGGACCGATGTATCTCGGCTTTGTCTTTCAGTTTAGCTCCTTCTCGATTCGGGTATTCCGAACCAAGACAAGACTTCCAGGACAGAAGTCGTAGTCCATAATCCGATTCTTGAATGCAGCTTCGAAGTGCTTTACCGACTTGAAATGAGCCTGGAGGACATGCTGACGAACAGCTTCCAAGTCTTCCTGGCGCTTCTGTAACTGTCTGGCACACCAGGCGATTAATCCTAATGAAGAAAGCGGGTCAGTGTCAGGTAGCGGAATTAAAAAGGTAGCCTCGGAAATATCAAACGGAAAAAGCAGCTTGACACCATGGGCCATGAAGTAGGGCGATAGCCCAGTGGACTTCAGTATAGTTACTCTTTCTGCCCAAAAAACCGAGTGAGCGGCAGTATGCCAGCGCAGCTCCCCCCCCCTGGGAAGATTTGACGATGACCTTCCAGACATCGAGGTGCCGTCACTCAATGATGCCATTAGCTTGGGAGTTGTAGGGGGAAATCCAAATATGGCAGATATGGTATCAGGTCGCAAGGATATCTAAAGCTTGGACGAAGGTGGGACCGTTGTCAGTAACGATTTCTGAGAGGGCACCCCACCAGCACAGGATATCTTCGAAAATAAAGGAAGCAAGCGCAACCGCATTTTCCAAATGCAACATGCGCCATTCCAGATATGCTGTCAGAGCACACCGAGCCTGGACGATGAAGCGATAGCCACCCGAGCGTGGCATAACCATCATGTCGATATGGGCCTTATGGAAGAGGCCACCAACGATAGGGATCATAGGTGGGATATGCAACTTTCGGGTTTGATGAATCTGGCACTTGTGGCAGGTTCAGAGGTACCACTTGACGTCGTCAACCAGCATCGGCCACCAAAACCGAAGCAGCAGACGGATCCAGACTGAGAAGACACCCTTGTGTCCGAGGTCGTCATGAGCCTCCTTGATGAGTCCGTAACGTCGCTGCTCTGGTACTACTAATTGGTGCCAACCATGAGGTTCCCGACGCCAGAGGGAGCCATTTAAGACGAAGAATCGGGTTGCAGAATTGACAAAGGACTGGAATTCTGTGTCAGAGAGATCAGCGGGATGCACACAGGTTTCAAAAAAATTCCAAATCCGATCAAGCCAAGCCTCTTTGGCAACAGCCTTGGCGGATCTGGGTATAACGGGATTTCCCAAAGAGGAAGGATCATTTGAAGGAGAAAGAACAAAGCAATGAAGTAGGAAGGGGTAAACTGGTGCAAGCAAAGCAATGGTCTGGAAGTCCGCAAGGCAGTTGAAAGAGCTGGTAGTGTCCAATGTATCGTAGGGGTATGGGTGGAATTCCAAAGGGGTAAGGAAAGGAAGGGGGCGTTCATTAAGCAAGGAAATTGAAAAGAAATAGGCATCATCCAACCAATCCTCGACATCGTCCTCCTCGGGAGGGTCGTCATCGGATGGTGAGCGACGTGACAGTCCATCTGGGCCAGTGTGCCCCGCGGCAGGAATGTGAACAAGATTGAAATGAAAAAGAAGGATTCCTGTGATCCATCAGTTGATGGTTGCATTCGGCTGGAGGTCGGGATTATTGATCATCCCTTTGACATACTTAGTGTCCATTTCTACTGTGAGGTTAGCAATTCTGAATATAAAAACCCGAACTGCTTGCAATGCACGAAACAGTCCATAAAGCTCTAGTTTCACTTGGGAATAACAACTCTCGACCTCGGTGAGGCTGATAGAACCGAATTGGTTCGGATAGCGTTTGCCGTCCTCGCCGTCCTGTGACAGAATATACCCGACCACAATAACCAAAGTATCCACAGTCAGGATAACTTTGCATCTGGACTTGTAGTCCAAGCGTCACAGCACGGGGGACTTAATAATCTCGTCCTTCAGACGAATCATTGCTGCTCATTGTGGTTCACCCCACTCGAAAGGAACACCTTTCTGGGTCAAGTTGACGAGCGGTCGCGCGATTGAAGCAAAATTCCGAATGAAAATATGAACCACCCTGCAGGTGTCTAGAAATCCGCGAACCTGCATAAGGTTCTTGCACTCTGGCCAGTCTCAGATTTTCTGGACTTTAGCCTCATGCAGGATTCACCCTTCAAACGTGCACTTGTGCCCGATGATGGTAGCCTCGGGAGCAGCCAACACAAATTTCTTTGCGGACACTGTAGCTCTGACATTCTCGAAACGCTGCAAAATTCGGTAAGTGACAATCAGATGATTCCAAATGAATTTCTGAATTTCTGGGTTCTCAGGGATGGTTTTGTAAGAACCGTCTTCCTGTTGATACCTGGTAGTCTCAGACTTTATAGGGATGTCATTGATGAATGGTTCGGTATGGTCCAGGATTTCCTCTTGGAGGACGAATGCAATGTTGCCATGATAAACCTGCACTGCGTTAGTATGGCCCATCGGGAGAGTGGTTAAATGATGAGGTCCGAGAGGACAGTTAAATGTGGTCATATCCCAAGATTCCTTGTGGAGAGGACACTGGTCATACCCTGCAAACAAATCCAGCATACCATAAACGGCATATCCGGCAAATGATTTGGCCAGATGCTTGACAAAGAGCAGCATCGATGAATTCCAGATAGTCACGGCATTAAGTGGTTGCAGGTCGTGGACTAGCTGAAGAGTCTTCCCATCTTGCTTAAGCACGCAGAACCAGCAGGATTGGTAAGCTGTGGTAGATGGTTCATAAACTCTGGATGCGATCCTATCCTTGATGATCTGGATTGCCTGCTCCCAAGAGGTAGGTGGTATCAGAATATTGCATTGCACCCATGGTGTGTGCGGGATCGTCAGGATTTTGACAGGTGGGAAATACCGTTCATCAAAACAACCTCGCTCAGTGGGAATCCAAGCGAAAGCCATCTCATGTTCATGGACTAGCCACTGAACTAACTTGAGCTCTTCTGGCCAAAGCCACTTTGCAGGGTCGAGATCTAGCACGTCTGCGCATTCCTGTGTAAAGCGAACACCTGGAGTAAATTCCAGCGGGTGAGTAGGTAAGAGCTTTAACCTAGCCAGTGGGTCATTGGGTAATCGACGAATAACACGATACTCCTCACCAATGGGAGCCGAAACCAGCCGAATCTTTTTAGCGACAGGTTTATAAACAAAGCAATGCTTTGCAGGGTTGAAGGTATAAACAGAATGAAAAGCCGAAACATTAGCTGGGGTCAATGAGGTTTGGGTAGAAGTAAGGAATTCATAAGAAGGGGAATGGGTATCTCGAGAGGGAAGTGGGTCCGAAGGCGATCAGAATAAAAATGATGAAGTGGAATTAACAGTAGAATGACATGTGGGTGCAGCGGGCTCTCCCCAACCTTTCAGCGGATCATCAATACTCAAAAACCCATCTTGACGATGGATTGATGGTTAGCATACTGCTGCCCATGACAACAGTGAGGGCATCCCTCTGTCCAAGAACGTGTAGGGAGCCTATAGACCTTCCCGGAATTCGGGTCTCGCAGCATCATAGTCTGGGAACTGTCAGGGAAATTCTCAGTGGTTGCTGACATAAGGCAATGAAATGGTCAACCGAGCAAAAGGTCAAAGTTCGCCCGGGGAATGACCTGAACTTGGAGACAGACTTCACCTGCTCCAAAGTCCAACTGGAGATTTTCCAGCACCCCGAGCATCGACTCTGTGGATGTGTTAGCATTCAACATGGTGATTACATGGTCTGAGCGGACTGGGAGTCCGAGACTTTCCCATACTTGCTTGGGCATAGCGACAATTTCCAAACCTGTGTCGAGAACACAGTTGATCAATCGTCCAGTACCTGTTACGATTTATCGTGCCCCTATACTTTTTCCTTTGCTCAGTCCTAGTCATGGCTTACCCAGCCATACCTCGTCCCTCACTTAGCCTAGTCCTGGCCTACCCAGCCAGTCAGCCCACCGATAGTCCTCACCGGACGACATGCCTACACATTACCGAGAACTCATTGAGCACTCCCTTGCTTAGTCACCACACCGAGCCCACCTTGGCTCTCCCCTGATCATAGTCCGTTCTGCCTGACTGGAACCCCTAAGTCTCATAGCGCTGGTCTCTTCGTGAGCATCACCAATTGAGCATCCCTCCGAGATCCCGTCTCTAGCCCTAGCCCGGGACTCCAACAGTCCACTCCCAGACCTTCCGCCTAGCCCTATGACGTAGTCCACTTGCGGACCAACAGTATGCTGCACCGCCTCTGTCTCCGTCCTCTGACGTCACCAGAGAATCTCTGCCAAGTCCAACCTCGGATCCTCTCCTCAGCCTGGCCTCGCAACCACGCCACGTGCTGATCCTGTCGGGCCTCACCCCGAATGTGCACACTGCCCTCAGACCCCCGTCCTTGGTCCCAGTCCACCGATTCTCCTACAGAACCCGTCCCAGTCCCTCGGCTCCCCAGCTGAGTCCCAGCCTCCAAACCAGACCCTATGCCAGACCCTCGGTAGGATTACTCACATATTCCTGGATATCTCCTATCCGAGTCCCATCATTGACAATGGCATACACGCCTTTCTTTAGCCTTAGCCTTTCTTAGAACCCCACCTCATGCATCCCTTCTATTACCACCGAAGGCGATGCTTCTCTCGCTTAGCTGAGATCATCGATCGACAGGACGTTTCCTGATCGACAGATCCGCAGCACGTATGACTCATTTCATTTACCATTCGTCGAGTCATACTTCACCGTTTCCTTTAGAGATGTGCACCCCTCATCTATTCAGCACATCTCCTCCACTTAGCTATACCACAGCCGGTTCCCTTACTTAGATGCCCAGTCTGTGCGCACTCTTGACCCCTATATAATAGGTGCCCCATAGTCCTCCATACCTTAGCTTAGTCTACCTGATTCACCTGGTCCTACCTTGTACCCTCTGAATCATAGACTCCCTAGTAATCCCAACGCCTTCACCAGAACCCCTGCCTGAAGGCCGCCTCGACCCTTGACCAGCCACCTACCATGTAGCCCTAGAACGTGAGAACTCACCTTCTCATGCCTCCACTCATCTCTAGTAGTCCGCCACCCGGACTACTATAGCCCGAGCCCTAGAAGGTGGCTTACCCTCAGGTCTATGCGCGACCCTGCCTGGGTCACACATAACAGTACCACAAATCTTCACTTCGAGGGATCGGAGTGGTAGGCTATGGTGGGCCACTATATCACCGTCCTTGTTGTGAATGATGCGATCCCTGAATTCTCTCTCAACTGCTCCTGGGTCATGCCCAGCTAGTTCGTTCACGTGAACAATGTTAGTAGATGTAACCCGCTTAGTAGTAGTAAGATCACAGAATTGTTTACGGAATTCCAGTGCGACTGCGAAGAGCTCTTTCACTGGGATGGGAATACTCGTCTCAAGGACCCAATCAAGGACATGCTTAGGAGCAGTGTCATCTTCCAAGGAAAATAAATACCTGTACTGATTTGAAGAAGGGAAGGAAGATGCGTTAGCTGACGACAGTTTAGCAGGAATACCACTGCGAGAGGATGAGGCCGATTGATTCGTGGCCCCAGTTGCCGACATCAGGGTTACAGGCATGACTGGCAGTGCTGCAGAGCAGGAAGCTGCTCGAATTCCTGGCGACTCAAGTTCCTCAGATACTGTGGCCAAGTGAATGTCCAATCGGTGGGGCTTGCATGCCAGAATTTCAACATCGTCAAAGCGAACCTTCTTGCCTTTAAGATCCTTAGCCTGCTTCTCGGCTTGGAACGTCGCCCAAGCTTGGGCAATGTAGGGCTGGAATTCGGGGTCAGCCATCAACAAGTTATTGGAATTTCCGTGGTCCTCAATTGAGGCCATGAAAGCGGAAGGCTTGATGTCAAGGATCACATCAGTCTCAGGATACGTCAAGGAAAGAATACCCGCAGTCATATGCAGTGGTATGTCACAAATGCCCGACGACATCGCAGTCACTGTCTGTTTGGATGCGATGCGGTCTAAACAATCCCGAAGGCAATGGCACCCAGGAATTCTCGGCATCTGCCTACCATCGGGTAGGTAGAGACGGTTATCTGATCCCCTGCTCGCTTTGCCCAGTCAGATATATTCCTCTACATGAGGGCAGTTACCCATGAAGTGACTGAGGGAGTCGCAGAAAGCACAGGCTCTCAACCGAGCAACCGTCTGCCGATTCACCGAGACATCCTCTTGCTTGACTGTCTGGGGAAGGGACGGCGCTGGACTGACCCAAATGGGAATGGCCAAAGTATACAAGTGCTGTGGAGTATTAGCGCAGGGCGCAGGAGTAAAGGAAATGTTAGGTCTGAGAGCAGAGCCGGTCAGCAGGAATTTCGCCGCTTCTATACAATCGTTGATCGGGTATGGTTCATCCAGGTGATGGTTCGGTTTGACGATTGCCAACCGACCTTGGACGCAATCTGCTAACTCCTGGGGGAGTCCATACAGGAAAAGCACATCCTGGTCCATCTCGGATAATCTTTTCTTGTCTATGAGAGCGTTAGCGACCTTCATAAATTTCCACCTATACTCCCCAAGCTCATCCTGGGTGCGCATCGCCTTGCTTCGGTATTCTTCAACTAGGTACTGGATATCAGCATAGCTATAATGGTCAGTTCCTTCACAACCAGGATACAACTTTTTTACTGCATCAACGAAGGCACCCCAATCTATTGGGTTGGCTTTAGCTTCCTTGAGAAGTGCCCAACATTCGGTTTCCTCTTGATCGGCATAGCACAGGGAAGCCTTGATTTTTCCGGTAGCATCAAGCGTTGCTAACAGTGCAAGCTCCTCAATTTCCACAAAGAAACCGGGTAAGTCCGCAGGATTTTTCCCGTCGAATTTCGGCACGTTCTGGGCTCCTCTAAGGGGCATCTGGAAAGCCATTTGGGCAAGGGCAGTCCAGGTTGGGTTTACAATGGGTGGAGGCGGAATAACCGGGTTCGGTAATATGGCAAGTGCGTGTGTTGACAGAGATATGAGTGATGGTTGGAATAGGAAGGAAAGCAATGGGTTGGAGGATGAGATGGGAGAGAACGAAGCAGTAGAGGGTGACAACTGTGAGGGAGTAAGCGGGCTGAGAGGAGAGGAAAACGGCGAAGTGGGAAAAGATGATTCCCAAGTGTGAGCCAGGGTCGAATGTATAAACATGCCAGGTATCGGAAGTAGGAATCGATCCTGAATGCTGTATGAACCTAAACTGGTGGGTGAACCAGGAATGGATGGTCCTGAAAGAGTCTGGGTTGGTGGCGCTGGCGATGTGAAATTGGAAGCAGGTGGTTTGAACGGATCAATGGTGAAGCCTAATGGAGCCAAGACGTCGGGAAGCTTGGCAGAGCAGTTATGCAGTGCGTCGCCAGGTGGGACGGATACAAAAAGTTCTGAATCCTTGGAAATTTGCAAATCGTGAAATTGCGCTAGCAAATTTTCAAGTTCTTGGTGCTGGGGAGTTGGCCAAAGTGTTCTCCTGGAGACCCTTTGAGAATCCCTCGTGGTGGGCTCCAGTTGAAGAGATTGAAAACTCGGAGGACCTGCAGGAACAAGTGTTCCAGCCTGAGCTAGCAGAAAGGGGTCTGAGGGTATGATGAGTTTGTCCCTAAGGGATTCTGGCAAGTGGGGGAGGTCAGGAGGTGACTTCAGGAATTTTACCCAGCTGAATTGGTAAACCCGAATGAAATCCGAGTTGGAATGAAGTTGAAGGGAATTTTCTGGACTTCCTATGTGTGGAAATCGTATCTGGAATTAAAAGCGATGAAGGGAAGACGTTGAGTGGTGAGTTGGAAATGTTGGACGATGCGTGGTGACGATGGATGATGGATGGCAACGACCAGAGACTTAGACGATTGAAATGCGAGTGAGCAAAAGCTGAATTACGACTCTAGGTACAAAGTACTTATAACATGACCCAATCCGGATGCTAACGTCCTTCAAAACCTAAAGCCAATGACATATGGACAAGACGGGATGATGCCCCTGGATACATATAAATAGAATAGGAAATGAGGTAAGTGAATGTCGGGTTGCACCCAAATGGTGCGAAGTGTCCATTTTGAGGTCACATGATATGTAAACATGTGAGGAAATGTGAAAGGACCGTCCAAACGAAGTATGGAATTTATATAACAAACCTGACTTACTGCAGAATTTTGGGTCGACTTACTGAGCATTTGGGATTTATGGACAGCGATGGGAACAGCCAGACCACGATCAGGATTTGAGAGGAGCATTCTAGAAGACAAAGAGATGCTGTAGGAATGTGGGGGGAAAAAAGGATATAAGCATAGAGAACTATTGTTCTCTACACCAGACCACTTAGGCGGTTACAAAGCAGTTTGGTTTGGTCCGGTTAAGGTTTTTTACCAGTTATATGACTGGACCTTAAAACACTATCCATTCCACACCTCCCACAACAGAATGGAAGGGCAGAAAGATTTAACAGAATCATATTAGAGAAAGCAGAAGTCATGAGACATCATGCCAGACTACCCAATATCTTCTGGCAAGACACAGTTGAGACAGCACTGCATATATATAATCATCAACCCATGCGACATATCAATTGGAGAACACCTATAGAGCTATGGAATGGAAATGTTCCAAATATCTCATACTTCAAGGTGTTTGGGTCACAAGCCTACGTATTCATTCCTAAGGACCAATGTGTCAATAAACTGAAGCCCAAGGCAGAGGAGATGACCTTCATTGGATATGAGTCCAATACTAAAGCTTATTGGTTTTGGTCAAAACTAAGAAGACAAGTCATCATCTCATCAACTGCCATATTTGACAAATTCACTTTTCCACATCGTCCCAGAGAAGCATTGTAAAACAGATAGAAAGCCTGGAGGACTAGCAGGTAGTAGTCCTGGATTTGCAGAGAGGGTCAGAGGGCACGATGTGTTCGTCCCTAAAGGGATTCTAACTTGGGGGAAAGGTCTGGAGGTGAGTCCAGTATACTAAACCCAGCTAGGAACTAGTCTGATTGCAAACTGGACTGAAAATGAGGAGAAACCAACAGTCCAATGGTCCGGACTGAAGGGATTGGTTGGCATAAAGTGTTGGAAATGATGAGAGACAATGGGACAACATTGGGTGGTGGATAATTGATGATGTGTGGACTTAGACAATAGACATGGAATGTGGGTGAGCTGTATGCTGACATTCCAAGTCAGAAAATACAAAAACTATATAGTCTGATCCAAACTGGACTGCTAAGACACAATCTAAGTAAGGGATGTGAGGTCCAGACTTCTAAGAGAAGCGGTAACTAAGGGGCACAATGATCCCTAAGAAGCCAAGGCTGTGTATG
>JBBPSV010000863.1:0-13000 GCA_038093795.1 Retiboletus fuscus
CTCTTATCCCCCTACCGCACGACTGAGGCACACGGTCCAGCCTTCCAATCCCCACCCCCGGACCTCATTAACCAAGAAGAGGAATATGAAGTGGAAGCCATCATCGCCCATAAGGGCCCTAGCAACAGACGGAAGTACCTGACCGCTTGGAAGGGATACCCTTCTTCGGAAAATACCTGGGAACCCGAATCCAATCTCCGTCATGCCAATAAAATCCTCTCTAGATACAAGTCCCTCTATCACCTCTAACTCCCCATCCCTCTCGTGAGCGTGCTCTCCGTGAGCAGATTCCTCCCAGAGCAAGGTGTATCCCCTCTACATGCAGTTCTACAATGAAGTCTTACCCATCAGCCTACTCTTCCTCTTCATCATCCTTTGGTTTCTCGCCCTATTCCTCACCCAAATATTTCCCTCCAAATAGCAAATGCCATTTCAACTTCGCCCTCCCCCTCACAACATCCTGTATATAGTCTTCGCCACTCTCCTCGTAGTAATCTGGGCTATCATCATAGCCTACTTCCTTTCGGAACACCGCCCTCGCCCTCACCTCCATTTCCTCCCCACCCCATTTAGATCTCGTCCACTCCCCCATCCCTGATGGACTCCTCCCCCCTCCGCAACCGAGCGGTCAAACCCTCCTTACTACCAACCTACCATGCACACCTCCTTTATGCTGCGATCCTTGAGAATCCAACTCTGACCCTCCTCATCGAGAATGATCCTTTATACCAATTAGATGAAATCTCCCAGAACCTCGTTCGCTTGTTCCATGGAGTCCTCCGCGCTCAACGATTAGAACGGACTCACCATGACGCACCCCTTCGTCTAGTCCTGGGCGAACTCCCCACCCATATATTAACCGTCCTACACCTCCACGGCTTTGGAGTTTTTGTCGAAGCAATCGCCCCCGTTCATATCTTTCCTACCTTCTACAACATATTTCTTCTCATGCCTGAAGACCAAAGGGACGCGTACTTACTGAATGCCATCTCTCCTTCTCGTAACCCTTCACCTCCCCCTCTTCCTATCAATACCCCATCCTCATTAGCCTCTCGACTCTCCTCCCCCCCTACCACTCCTACTGCGGTCGCCTCTGAAGATGAAGAAGACGCTCTCTCCTCCTCCTCTGAGGAAAGCACCATTCCCATCCCGTGCGATGCTCCCCGTTATATCAACCTACCCAACGGACGACAATCCCTATCCTCTCCTTTTCGTGCCCTTCCTAGAGCCCCAGCCCTGGCTCGTCCGCCTGCCACTCCCACAACCCGATGCTTCTATTGCAATACTATGGGCCACTACCTTGAGGACTGTGAGAACTACCAATGCCCCACCTGCAGAACCCCTGCTCCGGGTCACCCCTCTACTTCTTGTTTGCGGAACCAATGCAGTTACTGTCATAACTGGGGACATGCAGCCCGCTTTTGCCCCCATAGGAACTGTGGCATTTGTCGTCAACCGGGTCATATCGCAGATGAGTGTCCATTTGATCGTCTATCCCCCTCGCAACAGCTGGCAATATATGGAGGCCCCTCACTCCCTCTGGTTTAACCGCTGGACGAGCCAAGGATTAGTGATTGAACCTGGGGTTCAATTGTATAGAGGGGGTAATGTTACAATTTTCTTCCTTCACCGTTCTACCTTTCTTCTGTTGCACTCCTCTTCTTTACGCACATGGAGAGGCAATCGCTCTACCCGTTACCTTTACTTCTTGATGTTAACCGGTCCCACTCATCTCACATTCTACGATCTCTCTTGTTGAATAGCTCTCTACGTCTCGGACTTATCCCTCCTCCATCACTTCTCTCATAGCGATTAGTGTTCCCAATCTTTCCCTTTTCGTCCCTTGGTCCGTGCACAGTTTCTCTAACCTATTTAAGTAGCAATCTCGTTCCTGTAAAACCTATTCAGAATCTGCGCAATATTAGCGTAAGCCTTTGAGTCACCCTTGGTCCTTGAGACAAACCGCGCCCACTCTAAAGATATCTCTTCATCGAGCGTGCTCTCCGTGAGCAGATCCCTCTGAAGACTTTAGAGTTAACTCAGTCCTCCTTCGTTTGTACGCTACGCGTAACAAACATGACGTTAGGTTTGAACAACCCTCAGTGTGATAAAGGCAGCCTTCCACTGGTCACCTTCTTTGATGTGGACGTTATTATAACCCCAACGGACGTCCATCTTAGTGAACACCTTTGCTCCCCAGATCCGATCCATGAAATCCTAAAGGAGGGGAAGGGGGTAGGCGTCCCGGATGGTTTGCTCGTTCAGGCGTCGGTAGTCCTGGCAAGGTCGCAAACCAGGCTTTTGCCCTGGTTGGGCTTTCTTCTTAACGAAGAAGAAAGGTGAGGCCTGAGGGGATTTCGAAGGAGAGATTTTCCCCGAAGCCAGATTTTCATCAACGAACTTGTCCGTGGCTTGTCGTTCATCGGCAGAAAGGGGGTAGATTTTTGCGATACGGGGAACAAAGTCCTCTTTGAGGTTGATGGCGTGGTCATAGGGTCTAGATGGGGGAAGAACATTCGCTGCTTCCTCAGCAAAGACCTCCTTGTATTTAATATACTCCTCCGGGAGGGAGGAGGCGACAGGTGTGTCAGGGGAGAGGGCGAGGCTCGATGCAATAGAGAGTCGAGAGATCACAGGGGCCGGGATGAACCGTGATCTGCAGCGAATGATTCGATTGATGGTGTATTGATCATGAGCACGGGTTAGGAAGTCACATTCGTCCTCCCACCCATTGTAAGCATATAGGCATTCATCCTGAACCGAGTTAACGAAAACATGGCATGGTGGAGGTCGAGGGGGAACGAGGAGTCTTTCTTGCCGTAAGTAAGCCCCTTGATGGAGAGAGAAGAGGAGCTTGGATTCGTCGGTGGTTTCGGCGATGCGAAAAGTCCTTCCCTTCCAGTCAATGGTTGGGTTGGCCTTTCGTAGCCAGGGGATTCTGAGGAATACATTATCCTTGCTGAGATGCATGACATGGCAGGTGATCTGGTGAACAAGGCCTTCAGTGGAAACAAAGAGATTAGCGATGTATCGGATGGTCCCTTTGGTATTAATGGTTCCATCGGCATTCTTGGCATATACCGGGTGGTCGAGCTTGGTCAGAGGGATTTTGTGTTTCTTGGCGAACCCCCAATCAATGCAGCAGACATCAGCTCCGCTGTCAATCAGGGCACGGGTTTCAACGGTTTGCAAGGTGTGCGAGGGAATAATAACTTGTACTGGGATTTGCATGGAGTTCGTAGTAGAAGTTACAGATACCGAAGCACTAGGGGATGTAGATGTTGTGGCAGGTCCCCTCTTCAAAAACCCTTGGAGAATAAAACTCTTCTAACCGCTACCCCTTCCTCGTCTTTGTCGGCATCGTCCGGGATTTCCTCTAACTTGGGAACATCCGAGGTAGCGACCGCCTTGACTGCTGGCTTCTTCCCTTTTGAGAACTTGGGACAGTTAGTAGAAAGATGTCCGCCCTCTCGGCAGCGGAAACAGAGGTTGTTCTCGACGCATCGCTTTCGTTCAGCAGGCATAAGCTTTGGGATGGGGGTGGTGCGTACGATGTCGACATCCATAGCATTGGGATCAGGAGGGGCAGTTTTCAGGGTGGAATGGAATCCGTGGAAGACTTTCCCACTTCCTTGTTTCACCAGGTCTCTGGCCTGTTCTTTCATAGCGGCGAAGTGGGCAGCTTTGGTGTACCAGTCTTCGATCTTGTCCAGGGGGTTCTCCATGCTCTGAATCTTCCACATTAGCGGTTCTGGGATTCCGATGGCATAGTAGCTGATGAGGACGTTGGCGTCAGTTACTTTAGAGATAGCGACGTGGTTTTGGAAGCGAGCGGTGTATTCGGTGAGGGAGGGGGAGTAATCTCCGTGCTTGTTCTTGACCATTTTGGTTGTGGCGAGCCAGTGGAGGCTGGAGGCGATGGTGTCCTTTCGTACGAAGGACTTGGAAAAAGAGTCGCAGAAGTCAGCGAAGGTTCCCAGGTTGAGCATAGCTTGAGCGAGGATCTTCTGCCGGTAGGTGGCGGCCCAGACCTTGGCCGATCCCTTTTTCATGAACAATAGGGCGTAGGCTACTTTCTTGGCATCAGAGTCATAGACCTCGGAGTTAACGGCTAGGTAAAAGGTGACTGTTCTGAGCCAGTCTTCTGCCTTGGCGAAGGATCCGTCAAAGTCTTCAGGGGTCCCGAGACGAAGCTCAGTGGGTTTGGTGGTTGGTGCAGCTGGCATAGTTGGTGGAGATGGAACAGTCGGCGGTGGTGGGTACGAGAGGGGAAATCCTCTGAAGGGGGGGTTGCGTGCTCAGGGGGTTGGCGAGGGCGGAGTTGGTTCCCTGGGAATGGTGAGTTCTGAAGAAAACCGATGTCAAAGGGTGAGCTCTTCTTCGGGTCCAAAGAGAGTATCAAGGTCTAAGTCCGGGTTGGTGTCCGGGGACGACGCAGTGTCTTGGGGAGCTTCCGACTCAGATAGGTCAGTGGGTGGGGGTTCTCGTGGTCTAGACCAACGAGGATCAATGGTGGGTCGCTGGGACGCAATGGTGGTTCAAGGATTCAAGGGATCTGCTCACGAAGAGCATGCTCGAGAATCAAGGGGTTATTGGAGCTACAATGGAGGTAGTCCTCACGAGATGGGAAGCTTGATCTTTTGTTATGCTTTGCCGTAGGCTAGGCGTGATCTCAAAGGAGTCAAGCAGACGGGGTGTCAGAAGCTCGGACGACGCAAAGTACCTCTAGCCGTGGTGCTACTAGAGGGCTTCCCTTGAGGTGGACTCGAAGGATGGACGAAGGTTGAGACGAGAGGATCAGGCGTAGTCCGCTAGAACTCGTTGAATTGAGAAGATCAAGCTTAGTGTTACAGGTCGAGTGCTACAGTTTAAATAGACGAGCCGTGGTAATCGAATAGAACTGGATGGAATGCCATAGAACAAGGATGAGTCAGATGTAGAACCTGGTAGAACGCTGAGGAACTATGGTGAGTCAGCATTTACAAAACATGGAAGTTGGGTGAATGTCTAAGAACGTTATGAGTAATACAGAGGTAAAAGATGTCGTCGGGCGGGGCTCGAACAGCAAGATGACAGAGTTCAAGGTAGAAGGTAAGCATAAAGTCAGGGAAAGCATAGTAGAAAGGACAAGACAGGGAGAAAACGTAACACACTGTGCCCACACATATCTTGCTCTGCAAGCACAAAAGGCAAACATCAAGCCTTGTCCATCAGACACACCCACACTTTGTTGTTCATGAGCAGCCTATGGTGGAGATACACCACTGGTTTTTTTGTGTCTGCATCTGACTGACACATACATCAGCAAATCTACATTTCTTCTGATATTACTGACATCAACTGACATCAATTGACAGAACTAATTGAACTGCCTGACTGACAGGGTGACAAAGTGATAGTACTAATGGGACTGCTGTCAGCCCTATCAGTCCCTGTCAGTCCCTGTCAGTAAGTAAGAAAAAATGTAGGTTTGCTGATGTAGTGTCCTCACCCTTGCAATTAGGAATCTGGTGCAATGTCAGGAGACAACCATCCTTGGTAAGGACAACATGCTCCTCATGTGCATACCCATACAATGCACACAGCTCTCCAAGGTCCTTGGCAACACAGATGGTGGAGGCAAAGGCCTTCTCTGCCATCAGTATGCCATGTGTGCTCATGAAGCAGTCAAAAAGCACCTGAGAGCAATTGTGGAACCAGAAAATGATGGGTTTGGGTAGGAATGGTACCATGAAGTGAAGAAGCATCTCAAAACTGAGGATGGAGAGGCCAATGAGGAGGGCAAGGTATTCCCTGAGCAAAAGCCATCTTATGAGTGGGAAGTGGGCCATGAGTATACCAAGCAGGACAGTCTGTTGATAGCATCCAACAGGTGGAGAAAATCTACTGAATGATGTTTAGTTAGAGTTTGATTCAGTGTAGATTGTGTTGGCAAATCCAACCTGTCCATTGGTGGTATTGTATATGCTGTAGTAGCACTTGCTGAAAAGTTCAAAATGTCAGCTTCCACAAATATTGTAGATGGAAAACCAAATAACTGTGGACATACAGGAAGGTGTACACATTCATAAAGTCCAGGCCAGATCCAGATTTGCTCCCCATGTCACTAACAATGAGGTAGATTGCAGTTGCATTACCTCCAACCTGAGTGTTGAGCAACTCGAACAAGGCCAGATCTGCCTGTTAGGGGTTAGATGTTATGTGCACTACATCTATTCCTTCTTGCTGATGACAGATCAACAAAGTACTTTCACACATGGGCTGTCAGCCCATTACCATATACACCCATCATGATCTGATTGGACCAACCAGCAAATTGATCAGTCATGCCTTTTTCAATTGCTTGAATGGCATGCACTCACTGTCATCTGCATAGCCAGCTAGAGTTGTTCTGAATGCATCAGCTTGTCCATGCTCATGACATTCACCTTGACCCTGTGCTGATCATGAAGCTTGTACAGCTCCTCCACAAGCTTCTCATGGTCCTCTTGGATGAGCATACATCTGCCCCACCCTTGACATGAGATGTACATGATGACAGGTTTCGATCCAGCCTCCAAGTCTTCATCCAGCCCACTAAACTCTGCCATGTTACGACTTGACCTGGCCCCGTTTATTTCTTTCCTTCTTTTTCCTTAGCTTCGTTTCGATGGATTGCTATCCATCTCGTCTGGCACTACCCAGACTACTCTCACACAGCATGTAGGTCATTATCCCATGGACCACATCATATGTTTCATTTCTGACTAATGACCCCACTGTCATTGTCGCTTCAGGTCATTCCAACCACTTCTCTGTTTCATGATAATCATTGATTGACAGCTGCTTCTGATCGACACTGATTGACAGATCTGCAGTGGATATGACTCGCTTTGACTCATCCTGAGTCCCTACGCTTCCCCGAGTCATATCTCTCTTAGTTCCTCGTTCTCCCGCTTGTCCCATAGAGTTTCATAACCTTCTATAGCTCGAGTATATAAACCGTAGTCTCTATGCCTGTATTCCTTAAGCTAGAGCTACTCAATCCTACCTTTGAGATAACTCCTACGCTCGATCTCCCAAGACCAGGATAAGTCTCATCCTCCTCAGACTCATCGTATCCTTCAATGCTGAGCATGCTCTTTGTGAGCAGATACCTCGCCCAAAGGTCCTCGTCGTACCATAGTGTCAAGAACGCTGGTACTCTCTAGTCCCAGACCTTACCCTTGAGTCTATGCTTGACCCTACCCAGGCCAAGCATAACATGCCGTGGCATCCTGAATCAGGCTCCACCAATGCTCACTTCCCAGCAGTGCAAACACCTTGGATGCAATGCAACCTGTGCTCTTATGAGCTTTACCCTGCATCACAGCAGAGCAATCTGAGAATATGACACAATCAAGGATCACTGGTCACCCCATCTCTGCACGGTCTTGCCAATCCATAGAGTATTCAGCAGTGACAGAGGGGAAGGTGCTGTGAAGCACCCATTGGTTCATCGAGGTGTAGTCCCTCCAATGGTCAGTGTCTGCATGGATGAACCAGATGCAATGCAAGGCAGGGAGCAGGGATGATCCATCAGCAGGGATGAAAGGGTCTAATGAAGAGTACATCTGTCAGAGCCTGAAGAAAAGTTCTGCAGACCAATGGTAGTAATGTGTGATGCTGAAAAAATGCAGCAATTCAACAAGGTCTCATGACATAGTTGGTGATGATGAACATACAACTGTGGTGACTTGTTGATGATCCACTGAGTTGAGTGTCAGATGAGGTGTATTGCCATAAAAAACAACGTACTGTAGTCCTGTCTATGAGATCTGCACTGGTTCCAAAGAGCTCTTGGGCTTTGTCAGTCATGATGATGCAAAAGTTGTGGTCAGTTTATAAAAGGGCTGTAATGGCATTAGCACCATTGGCTATTTTCATGCCTGTTGATGTGATGGTCTTGCAATCTGGAATGAATGCTGGGTCATTCGAGATGACAAAGACAGTCCCATTCATCAAAAACAAGTTGTCAAATATCATCCAGCCTTGAATGCAGGAGTCAGCAGTAAATCGGGTAGGAAAACAGCCCATGCACCAGGAACATGGGAGACTATGGTCATTGATGGTATTTGCTTGGAGGTCCATGTGACACACATGCGCCAATGTTCTGATTCTGTAGATGGGGCCTGGATGTCTTGCAAAGCAGACTTGTGATAAGAGCCATGTTTCTGCACATTCTTTTCTGAAACTAAGTGTGAGGCATGTGAGTCCTGAATGCCAAAAGCTTGCTCTAGACAGCGAGAGCAATGCAAAGAGTAGGAGACCAAGGAGAATGTATTCTCATCTCATAGGCACCAAAGTGGACCTGAGTATCTAGCACCAAGATTAGACAGAGCAGTCACAAAGACAAGTGGCAAGCAATATCATAATGAACGATAATATACTTTTTGGTGAAGGGCATCTTGAAAAGAACAGTCACTCATCAACACAGCAGTGTCACTTGATGTTGCTGTTTTGAAGCCAAGCTGATTGAATGGAGCCAAAAAAAAGGGGGGGTCAATAACCCATTATGGACCTTCTAGGCTGCACCAGTGGCATTGCACAATATGAGACAAGGAGAGGTACAGACAGATGGTGGGGAGCTCACCTGTTTAGATGTTGCAAGAGCAACATGAGGAGCTTGATGGCAGTCAATGATACCATTGAGACTACTCCCTGTCCAGTGACTGTACATGTTTAGTTGAGTATGGAGTTGGAGAGGGACTAGGGAAATGTAAACCATTCAACATTATGCACAGGGAGGAAGGCACTCACATCCACAGGTGCAATAATGTCTTTGCAATAATAACATCCCAAGTGCTGGCTGTCTGGATTTGGTTCAATGCAGTGGTGTGGGCACCATGTCACTTCATGAGGTACTACTATATATTGAACCCTGCCACAATGTTCAACATGGTCTGTTCAGCATTCAGTGCATCATCTGAAGACAAAAAGGAGGAGACATACCTTGCCATTGGCAGTATCCAATACCATCAGCAACCACAGACTCTAGGGAGTTCACCATCATGCCAGCAGACTAACGAGATGGATAGAGGGTACATCAATTATGAAGTATAGGAGGGCAAGCACTCCAATTCATCACTCATGATGAGTGCATCAGCTTGGTTGATTGTATACACTGCCTCAGCCTGATCACCAGCCAGCTCAACAATGAAATATGGTAGGCTATGGAGTGCATTGAAGATCAATGCAAGGGCCCAAAGGGGTAGGTCATCTGAATTGGCAACTTTTCAATAAGCATCTGCACATGGGTGAGAGGGCCCTCCAGCCATCATTGGTGATCTCCCATGCAGGCTTGGAGATGAGCGCTGGTACACAATTTGTTATACAATTCTTTATGTGTCAAGATTTATCAGCTTCAACCCCCTCAAGTCACCCTCCCCTTCTCCAAACTTGTTTATGCTTTCCTGAATCTCATCTATCCCTGCTGCATCAATGAGGAAAACTGAATCCCCTATCACATTCCAAATATAACGCAACACCTTTCCATTGGCAGGTGAGGCCTGGAAGATGTAGATGATATTGCCATACTTGGGGTCACAAGTCCAGATAGGTTTAGCATCAACAAGACTGTAATCCATGTTCAGCAAGTACTTGGTGTCACCAGGAACACCAAGCCAGTAGTAACTTTTATACATGTAGGACTTGTCGTTGGTTCAACCTATAGAAGCAGGGACTCTGCCAGTGGAGTTGGAATTGGCAGCTTCTGTTGAAGCAGAGGATGATGTCATATTGGAAGACACAGATGAGTTGGCATGGGAAATAGTTTGCAATCAGAGAATCACTTGCCACCCAAGTCAACTGCCATGCACTTGAAGCATGGTTGTGTTACGATTCGTCGTGCCCCTATACTTTTTCCTTTGCTCAGTCCTAGTCATGGCTTACCCAGCCATACCTCACCCCTCGCTTAGCCTAGTCCTGGCTTACCCACCCAGCCAGCCCACCGCTAGTCCTCACCGGACTCCATACCTATGCACAGCCTAGAACCTGCTAAGCATTCCCTTGCTTAGTCCCCACGTTGAGCCCATCCTGGCTCTCCCATGATCCTAGTCCATTCCGCCCAACCGGAACCCCTACGTCTCATGGCGCTGGTCTCTTCGTGAGCATCACCGATTGAGCATCCCTTTGAGACCCCGTCTCTAGCCTTAGTCCGGGACTCCAACAGTCCACTCTCAGATCCCTCACCTAGACCAATGACACAGTCCACGCACGGACCGACAGTACGCTGCATCGCCCCTGTCCTTGTCCTCTGACGTCATCACAGACCTCCTCCGCCAAGCCCAACCTCAGACCCTCTCCTCGGCCTGGCCTCACACCCACACCATGCACTGACCCCTTCAGGCCTCACCCCGAACGTGCACACTGCCCTCGGGCCCCTCCGTCCTTGGTCCCAGTCCACCAGTTCTCTTACTGAACCCATCCCAGTCCCTCGGCTCCCCAGCTGAGCCCCGGTCTCCAAACCGGACCCTATGCAAGACCCTCGGTAGGATTACTCACGTATCCTTGGATATCTCCTATCCGAGTCCTATCATTGACAATGGTGTACGCACCATCTCTTAGCTTTAGCCTTTCTTAGAACCTCACCTCGCGCATCCCTTCTATTACCACCGAAGGCGATGCTTCTTTCGCTAGCTGAGATCATTGATCGACAGGACACTTCCTGATCAACAGATCCGCAGCACATATGACTCATTTCATTTACCATTCGCCGAGTCATACTTCATCATTTCCTTTAGAGATGTGCACCCCTCATCCATTTGGCACATCTCCTCTACTTAGTCTTACCACAGCCGGTTCCCTTACTTAGATGCCCGGTCTGTGCACACTCTTGACCCCTATATAATAGGCACTCCACAGTCCTCCATACCTTAGCTTAGTCTACCTGAATCATCGTACCTCCTTAGATTCATAGACTCACCGATAATCCAACGCCTTCACCTTGACTCTCGTCTGAAGGCCGTCTCGACCCTTGACCCAGCCGCCTACCATGTAGCCTTAGAACGTGAGAACTCACCTTCTTGCGCCTCCACTCATCTCTAGTAGTCTGTTACCCAGACTACTATAGCCCAAGTCCTAGAAGGCGGCTTATCCTCAGGTCTATGCACAACCCTGCCCGGGCCACGTGTAACAGGTTGTCCCTATAGAGTCATACAGACCTCATACTTGTCTCTTCATCCAAACCAGAAGGTCTTTGTGAACATGTCAGTGTTGTCATTTACAGCTCAGATCAAGTTCTCTCCAATTCTCAGCAGTATCTCTTTGGATCTCGGGTAGAGGTCAGTCTGCCTTCTTCATACATAGTCCCGTTCTGACTTGCAGCATCCTCCAGCTAAGATGTTTGCAAAAGGTCTTGTGAAATTCATGCTCTGATCGACCCCAAACTAATCAGATCACGACAGACTCATCTCTGCATTCACCATCCTGTACAACAACCTTATCCTCCTCACTGTCACTACGGAAGTCATCAAATAACAATGAGCAACCCTCACCAGTTGGACCTTGACATATACAACACCCGGGTCAACAAGTTGACCTTTACCATACCTCTTCCCTTGTTGAAGAGCACAGCCATATCAGAATAATCTTTTCTGACAAGATGAGTACATTGGCAAGGAATGGAATGGAGTTTCAATGGAGGTAGACGAGTGTCAGAAAGTGAGTGTGGAGGAGACACAGAGAGTGTCAGGGAGAGTTGGTGGAGTATTTTATGATGTGAGGCGGGTGCTCAAGGGGACTAGAGATGTCCACCCTGAGCTAGTCGATGATATGCATGGCCTCTGTCATGTCGTTGTCATTGTCGGGCAAAGTGTTCAAGAACCCATTTAAGGCAGACTTGATGACGATGAAGAGAGAGGTCGCACATGAAGTCACTGACTGTGACTTAGTGTAGGGAATGGAATGGACCCGAAATAGGTAGCAGGGCCTCAAATGGTAGGTCCTAGGTCAACTCACAACAGCCCCCTATCTCATACCTAGTATTCGACTCAATTCACCATTTGTCTGTAAACAGTGCATCGATGCCGTCCCATTGCCTCGTCGTTCCATGCACCTGACTCTTATATGCTGACAGGTCACCCCCTATTTCTGTATTTCGACTGTCATGTCACTCTCCCCTGCTGGTAGCTTCCCACCAACGTGGACAACTCGACTCACCAGGACCCCTGCCAGTTTCAGTGGGACTGCCTCACTGCTTTTGCAGACACAGCTATTGCTTTCCTCGTCTTCTATGCTGTTCTCATTGTTGTTGGAGGCAGCATGCTCAAATCAGATTGGCACGAGACAGTCCCTTCTGTCTTATTCTATTATGTGATCATCATCAGTGGATCCCTCAGCCTGCTCTGCAACAGCATGGTCTGTACAGCATCTCAGTCAGTCAACGATGGTGCCCACTCCTGGCATATCGCCTTCAATGCATGGAACACAACTGTGATCGCCCTTGGTAAGTATCATATCAGCCATGTCACAGGAATCTCAGGTACAGGTATGTGATCGTTTCTCACTTTATAACATGCTACTGATGCGCTCACCACCAGCTGTGGCACTCATGGGTGTCTTGGTCCTCACTGCCATTGTGTACATGTTTGACTGCTTTTGGGTCCATATGATGAGCATGGCCAAAGGGGAGGCAGAAGGGGACCAGCCATTTAGCATGCTCCATTTCGTATTTCCCTGGACCATTGGATCATCTCCGCACCAGGTGACTAGTGTTTTAAAGTCCAGTTGCGCAACTGCAAAAAGACTGGCAACTGGACTGGACTGCAACTGGTCGCAACTGGACTGCAGTTGCCAGTTGCCTGATTTTTGGGAGGTCAGGTAACTGGTTGCAACTGGTTGCAACCGGTTGCAACCGGTGTACAGCCACCCCCTATTTACTATACTATTTTTACTATTTTTGGTGATTTTTTGGTGATTTTTTGGTAATTTTTGGTCACTTTTTGGAATTGATTTGGGATTTATGAAGTGATTTATGAATATA
>JBBPSV010000864.1:0-12985 GCA_038093795.1 Retiboletus fuscus
CGGGACGAGTCGAAACGAGTCACATCCGCTGTGGATCTGTCAATCAAAGTCGATCAGAAGCAGCTGTCAATCAAAGATTATCATGAAACGAAGAAGTGGCCGGAACGGCCCGAAGCGACAATGACAGTGGGGTCATTAGTCGGAAATGAAGAAAAGAAGCAGTCCGTGGGAGTATCGACCTACATGCTGTGCGGGAGTAGTCTGGGTGACGCCAGACGAGATGGATAGCGATCCATCAAGACTTAGCTATGTAAAGTAAAAGAAAAGAATAAACGGGGCCAGGTCAACTCGTAACAGGCGGGGGTTCTCGTGGTCTAGACCAACAAGGATCGATGGTGGGTCATTGAGACGCAATGGTGGTTCAAGGATTCGAGGAATCTGCTCACGGAGAGCACGCTCGAGAATCAGGGGGTATTTGGAGCTACAATGGAGGTAGTCCACACGAGATAAGAAGCTTGATCTTTTGTTACGCTTCGCCGTAGGCTAGGCGTGATCTCAAAGGAGTCAAGCGGACTGGGGGTCAGAAGGTTGGACGACACAAAGAACCTCTAGCCGTGGTGCTACTAGAGGGCTTCCCTTGCTGTTGAGGGTGAAGGGTAGAACAAGGATGAAGGCGAAGTAATCAGGCAAGGTCCGCAAGAACTCGTTAGATTGAGAAGATCAAGCTTGGAGTTACAAGTCGAGTGCTACAGTTTAAATAGACGAGCCATGGTAATTGAGTAGAACTGGGTGGAATACCATAGAACAAAGATGAGTCAGATGTGGGACTTGGTAGAACGCTGAGGAACAGTGGTGAGTCAGCGTTTACAAAGCATGGAAGTCGGGAGAATGTCTAAGAACGTTATGAGTAGTACAGAGGTAAAAGATGTCGTCAGACGGGGCTCAAACAGCGAGACGACTGAGTCCAGGGTAGACGATAAGCATAAGGCCAGGGGAAAGTGTAGAAGAAAGGACAAGACAGGGAAAAACGTAACAAGTATTCTGAGACACCCAAAGGGATACTAGAGCTTTGGGAGCGCATACAGGTGGAGTGGGAGAAGATTGGGGTTGCTCAGTGCCAACAGTTGATTGAGAGTATGCCTAGAAGGATCCAGGAGGTTATTCAAGCCAAGGGAGGATATACCACATATTAGTTTGTAATACCCAATAGGTCAGCAACAAAATTGTTGCAATGACATGATGTGCGAAAATGGCTATATCTCCACAGCCACTGGACCAAATCACATGACCCAGGGGGCAATGTTGTAGCCAAGAGTATGTAGTTTATTTGTTCCCACCAAAGCGAAGTGAAATTCCCACATGTGATTGTGGGGTGCTGCGCGCCCCAGTTTGGGGTTAGGCATTGCAATATTTTTGTTGCCCACTGTATATTTGGCACATTCAGTAGGTGTAAGCTTGGATAGGGTAATACTATCCATGTCCATGGCATTGGGATCTTGAGAAAGGATGACAGTTGAGGGCATCCTCCTTGAAGTGCAAGAATATGCATCTTCTGGGTATGGAATGCTTTTGCTTTAGCAATCCACTCAGTGATTGTGGTGGGGATGGCAGACATTGAGAGAATCATGGTGGCTATTTTCTGATCTAGGCCTAGGGAGAATTGGTCAATAAGAGTGGTGTGGTCAGTGATTTTGGCTTTAGCATAGAGGTTTTGGAAGTCAGTGATATATGCTTGGAAGCCATCATTGGTGGTTCCATCCTCATTTTTGAAGGATTTCTGGACCAGCTTACTGTAGATAACTTGGTATGGGTGGTGGCTTGAACATCATATGGGTAAAATGTTTCCTCAAAGTTTGAGGCAAAGATGTCAAAGTCTTTCTCAGTGCTGGGAATGTTGGCATTGGCCATCTTGTCATACCACATCTTGGCAAAGGAGGCTCCTCTTCCTTTGCTCATCTTGTTCAGGGTGGTCATGACTTGATTGCTGTCTTTGGCATACAATGTGGCATTGAGAGCAAAATACATGTTCATGGCTTGGATCCATTGTGAGGCATTGGCTGACTTCCCAGAGAAGTCAAAGGGTAGTATGGCTTTTAACTCAGTCATGATTATTATGGGAACTGTGGTAGTGGGTTTCTGGGGCTGTGGGGTATTGGGCTTGTTCTAGGGTGTTATTATGGGAGGTGCTGGAGTAGAAGATCCAGTGATCATAGGGGTGGTGGCTGTAGTGAGTGAGTTAGCAGCTCCTGATGGTATTTGTAGGGTGTATTGTTGTTGGGACCTAGATACATAGGTTGGCTGGGGTTCAAGGTTTTCAGGGAGGTCAACTTTGATATTGTCTGGTCTGAGGCCATAGGTTCCTTTGGGACTTGTGGTGGTACATGGGGAGGTCCTTCACCTGAGTAGGTGGGCCCAGGGAGAGTCTTGATCCTTTGTTACATGAAGCATTTACAAAGGAGAACTTCCCTTCAAGATGTTGTCAAGGCAATACTCATGAAGAGACCAACATCTTGACAAGATCAGGGATAAAGTCAGGTGATACTCACAAAGAGACTGACATCTGATGATATATATTATTGATACAGGAAGGCAGAGGGTCTTGAAGGGATATTCTTAGGGACTCGAGGGTGAATCAAGCAATGCTTATACTGCACAGATCAAGATTAAAGTACAAGTACAAGGGAAATAGGTATTTATAGACCAGAGTGACACACATGGACCATTGAGATAGAAAAGGGAAAAACAACAGAAAAGAGACTATTCTGGAAATCAGGGGACACTAGCTGTTATGAGAGAAATGGTGGAGGAGCACTGAGTCCAATAGACAATCATATGGTTAAGAAAGTAAAGAACAAAGGATCCAGGATGAATCCATAATAATGATACAACCTGTCCCAGTATAATGAGTGGTGACATTGCCTCTCCAGGTGAGCAGTTGGCAGTAATGGGCTGAAAGTATAATGCAAGACCAAAAAAGAGAGAAAATCATAACAGCACCACTGTTGATGAGGGCACAAGTATCAATAGTTTGGAGGGTGTGTGAGGGGACAATGACTTGGACTGAGATTTGCATAGATTGAGTAGTCAAAGTTACAAGTACAGATGCACTAGGGGATGTAGATGTTGATGCAGGTCCTACCTTAAAAACCCATGTCAAAAGAAACCCTTTTGACTGCAACTCCTTCTTTATCTTCATTCTCATTGTCCAGGATTTCCTGTAATTTAGGGATTTCAGGGTCCTTGGAAGCTACCTTCACTGTGGGACATTTTGTTTTCAGGGTGTTTGAGAACTCAGGGCATTTAGCAGACTGGTGACCTGGCTTATGGCAGCAGAAACAGAAGTTGTTCTCAAAATAGCATTTCCACTCTTGTGGAGTAAGCTTGGGAATAGGAGTGGTATAGACAGCATCCACATCCATGGCATTTGGATTAGAAAGAGGAGTTTTGTTCAAGGAATGGATGGAGGAGAACCCATGGAAAACCTTTCCACTACCTTATTTGGAGAGATCCTGGGCCCTTTCTCTCATGGCAGCAAAATGAGTAACTTTTGAATACCACCCATCAATTTTATCAGGGAGGGTCTTGATTGACTTGATTTTCCACATGAGCCATTCAGGGATTTTGATGGCAAAGTAGCTGATCAGGACATTCTCATCAGTGACTTTGGTGATGGCTATGTGGTTCTGGAAATGGGCAGTGTATTCAGTGAGAGAAAGGGAGTAGCCCATTTTACTTTTGACCATTTTGGTGATTGCCAGCCAGTGGAGGCTAGAGGTGATGGTGTCCTTGCAGATGAAAGACTTTGAAAATGCATCAGCAAACTTACTGAAGGTCTCTAAGTCAAGTGTGGCCTTGGCCAAGATCTTCTGGTGGTACATTGCTGCCCAAACTTTGGCAGATCCTTTTTTCATGAAGGAAAGGGCATAGGCAACCCTCTTGGCATCAGAGTTGTAGATGTCAGAGTTGACAGTAAGATAGAACCTGATGGTTCCAAGCCAATCTTCTACCTTGTCAAAGACCCCATTGAAATTGTCAAGAGTGCTGAGGTGAAGCTCTGTTGGTTTGGAAGTTGAAGAAGTCATGGGGGCAGGAATTGGTAGATGTTGGTTTGATGGAGGAAAGGAGAGGGGGAATCTACCAAAGGGTGGGTTGCAGTTTTATGGGGTTGGAGACAGTGGAGTGGGCTCTCAAGGAAGATTTAATCCAGTAGATAACTGGTGACACAGGGTTAATTTCTCTTCTTGATCAAAGATGGTATCTGGGTTTGATTTGGAAGATGAAGATCCTTGGGGGTCTTCCCATTCAGAGTTGTCAGTAGGTTATCCTTGAGGGTTGGACCAATGAGGGTTGATGGTGGGTCTTTGAGAAGCAATCTTGCTTGGGAGATTCAAGGTATCTGCTCATGGAGAGCATGCTCAAGAATCAAGGAGTAGATGGGTCTACAACAGAGGTAGCCCACATGAGAGGAAGCTTGATCTTTTGTTATGCTTCACTGTTGGCTAGGCATGATCTCAAGGAGTCAAGTGGACAAGAGAACTTGGAAGCTTGGACAACTTGAATATCAAAGGTCTCCTAGCCATGGGGCTACTGCAAGTCTGCTCCAAGTCAAGGCTAGAGCTGAGAGTGGGACAAGGATGAAGCAAGCAAGTGGAAACAGCAACTGAGAGATCAGGTGATGTCTGCAGTAACTCATGAATTGAGAAGATCAAGCTTAAGGAATACAAGTTGAGTATCTACAGTTTAAATAGATGAGCCTTTGGTTGGAGCTACACAAGGATGGAAATGGCAAGAAGGTGAGAGAACATGTACATGTAATACATGCACAGCATTGAAGACAATGGAATGTGAGAGAACAAGTGTGACTAATAAACAAAAAAGAATACACCTAGCAGGGCTTGAACAGCAAGGTATTGGTTCAAAGTGAAGGCAGCCATAGTACAAGCATATGAAGAGGAAAGGGAAGCAAATTGTAACAGTGGACATAATAGATATCATACATGTGACTAGGATGCCAGTGGGACTTACACACTAAAGAACATGGCCAAGTGTGTATTACAATGCAATTGTCACATAACTGCCTCTAGTGTTTGACCTGCCAGTGACAAGTCAGCAGACTGAACTGACCCTTTGAAACGAGATAACAGGATCTCATCCTGCTCGTGGAGAGCAATCCCATGTCCAGAGGACTTCCACTGTCAAATATTCATGAGCATGCATAATGAAAGCATGATGACTCATACAATATCCGATGACAGACCCAACAAGCAGTTATGGATACCTGGTATAAGCAAAGCAAGGGAAGAAAACAAACGAGGACATAAACTAGGCCCCGATATGTACATACAGAATGCGTTGATCAAATGGTATATCCACCAACGTGTTCATCGTCTTGTTCAGTGCAAATGCTGCACGAGTATGGTCCAGACAACCCAAGTCGTCCATCATATTTTCATAAAACAAGGATGTGATCTTGTTCGTCACACCATCGTCCACAGCCCACATCGTCCCAATAACAGACCGGAACCCTGCAAACTGCATCGCGGACGCAAGATGGATGACTTCATCTGGACTCTCCTCGTCTCCGACAGTCGTATGACAGGCAGAGAGGTATGCGAACTGGGCATTCTCCAACTCACACCGCATGATGTGCTGGATAGTGAAGTGTCCATCGTGGAGAGCAAACGCCGAGTCAAACGGCTTTTTGCGATTTGCCAGACCGTGGCATGCAAGGTGAACCCACTCGTTCTTCATGAGCTCCTCGGAGACTCGAGAGATACACGATTCCGGACCCTCGATTTGCGTGAATGTGGCGAGACCTGAGATACGCTGACGAATGATGGCCAGTTCGCTGCCGACGGAGACCAGTTCACTTTCACCGATGGCTTTCGCTTGACCTATGGCAACAAAACGTTTCCCTTCTGTCGCAGAACCACTCGGAACATGGCGTCTAGCACGAATGAGGGCAGTGAGGGTGGGAGTATATGACGAGATGTAGAGATGAGAAAGATTCTTTTGGCCCCTCCGATATGGACCAGCAGCATGCAACGGTAAAAGAGAGAACTCGGCGGTGGGGCACCACCAGATACGAGACTGAGCTGGTACTATCGTCCTGAGGGGCTCGACGATGGCGAAGACGACCTCGTCCCAGAGTTCCCGCAGCATGCGGCCGAGATCTTTCGCTAGGTCCATCGTCTTTGCCTGCAAAGTCAAGGATTGGATCTCCGACGACAGGTCCTGAACACGAGCTTTCGTGATTTGCAATGGAATATGAACGGGAGGGCGGTCAACGAAGACGATGAGCGCATCACAGCTGTACTGGCTTGCATTCACGATGACTACAGGTCCGCCGCTAGCTGCGCGTTGCAGATCAGAGAAGAGTGAGGGGAGGAGGAAACGTTCGAGGCCGGGTAGCTCGCGGATATTGGTTACTACTCTCTGGATTTCGAAATTAAGATGACACAACTGATCATGCTGATCTGGACCAGGTGAATTGATCGCATCGTGTATAAGTGAGGTTAGTCGAGTGAATTTGTCTGCCAGTGCACTTCCTGCCAGGCTAGATGCGATGATGTTGTCTAGCGGGGAACGGAGGCGAGTGATGAGGTTCCAAAAGACACCTCGTCCCTGTTCTAGCAGCTCGACTGCCATCTCAGGATAGCTATGCCGAAGACAAGCTGAGAAGGCATCCACTGCGAGCGATGAAGTGAGCTGCTTAAGAATGGGTAGATGCTGAGGTAATGAAGGTAAAGTAGCGAGGTGCTGAATAAGCAGTAGAAGGGATGTTTCATATGCAAGAAGGGTCGTGGGGACATCGAAATGTTCAGCTGCATTGACCCATGCCTTGGCAGCAGATAGATCGCGTGAAGATATCATTTGTGACTCATTTGTCAGCTCGGTGTAGAGATTGAACAGGTCCTCCTTGTCCTTAAGCTGGTTGGACTGCGTGAACCGAGCACGGAGGTAGTATGTGAGGTGATCGAGTGACCATGAGCGATCCGGGTGGCCGGATGGACGCAATTCGAGTGCTTCTCGCCCAAGGGCAATGGCCTCGTCCAGATCCGCCATTCCTCCGAGCTGCTCGTACCGAGCAGAGAGATCAACTGCAACGTTATTTAAAGATGTTGACCGGAGAGGGTGCCCGCGTGGGCGAAGGTCGAGCGCTTCTCGCCCGAGGATAATGGCCTCGCCCAGGTCTGCCATATCCCCGAGCTGCTCATACCGACTGGAGAGATGGACTGCAACGTTGCTCAAAGACAATGACCGATGCGGGTGCTCGCGTGGGCAAAGGTCGAGTGCTTCTCGCCCAAGGACAACGGCCATGCTCAAGTCTTCAATTCCTCCGAGTTGTGTATAACGAATGGAGAGACGGGCTGAAAGGCTGTTCAAACACACTGACCTGTCTGGGTGCCCTGGTGGGCACAGGTCGAATGCTTCTTGCGCAAGGGTAATGGCCTCGTCCAGGTCTGCCATTCCCCCAAGCTGCTCGTACCGAGCAGAAAGATCAACTGCAACGTTGTTCAAAGACGTTGACCGTAGAGGATGCCCATGTGGGCGAAGGTCGAGTGCTTCTCGTCCGAGGACAATAGCCTCGTCCAGGTCTGCCATTCCTCCAAGCTGCTCGTACCGAGAGGAGAGATGGACTGCAACGCTGTTCAAAGACATTGACCGGTCTGGGTGTCCTGGTGGGCAAAGGTCGAGTGCTTCGCGTGCGATGACAATGGCCTCCTCGATGTCGATGATCGCCCCAAGTTGCGTATAACGATTCCAAAGATGACACTGCAGCTGATTCAGTCCGACCCATCGATTAGGGTGGCCGGGTGGACAAAGTGTCAGTGCTTCACGGTCAAGGACGATCACCTCCTCGATGCAATCCGTCCCACCTCCTTCCTGAAACTGGGCGAACAGGGACTTGGCCCGCGAATGCAACTGGTCAACTGGTATGCATATCATTTCACTGCTCTCCACGTCGACAAAAAGAAACAAGTGCCTTTTAATTCTTTCCGCCGGTCACAAGCAGCCCATATTTGTCTCAACATGGTGGTTTGGGAAAAGGTTCGGATGTTATGCGCAGGCCAAGACCAAAACTGCAAGGATGCACAGGTTTTATTATACCCAGCCACCCTGTAGACCGACGACTCGGACCATTTAATTCTCAAACTAATCCGAGTCGTAGCTTCGACTCACTCGAAGACTTTCAAGTTGGCCTTTCCAATTTCCAGTCTCTCAAACATGATCTCAAGTTGAGTTCTATCTTGCATTTAATTATTATTTGGTCACCTACCATTGATTTCGCACTCGGAATATGCAGCATCCTCTATCCTCTTCTCCGTCTAGTGGCTCACGAGCCAGAGTGCGCGTTGGTACATCTAACGAGGCAGACTTCGAAGTTAGTCTGATGACCAGAATACTTCGGAGTTTCACAACAACCACGTTGAACCAAAATAATTTCTTTGTTATCGGTACGTCACGGTCTTCCTGACGTGTCTGCAGTCAATCTTGAATTATGCGTAGTTGGTGTTCAGCTCCGAACCCGAGGCAACCAAAATAGTGTTGCCAGGATTAACAGCAGCTCGCAACCAAAAACATGATTCTTTCGAGTGCGGTGAGCAGTTCAACGTCAAGTTTGCCCATGGCGACGCCATTGTAGAAGTTGCTGCTGACTCAGCATGTTATCAAGTTTAGGGGTTATTGAAGTTAGTCGTGACCAACTCAGGCGATATTCTAACTCACCTTGAACCCTCTCTACTAATTCAGAGTAAAAATGGCTGTTTGTCGCTATCGACAACTCACCTCTCTTATAATGGCTCCTGGGGCCGTCGGCAGGCATCTCTGGAAGGCATACCACTTGATATCATGCATCTCATCGCAAATTACTCTCTCGCAGAGGATTTGGTAGTTCTCAGCACTGTACGCCGCTTTATTTAATCCAGTTCCATTTTACTGACACCCATGTTCCTCTGATTGAGGTTTCTAAACCTCTCCGAGACTTGCTGAGCGATCGAAGTATCTGGAAGAAAGTGTACGCTAGAAGTACTCTTTTCTTACCGCCAGGACCATACGAATGGCAGTCTACCTCTTATCTCATCAACACCCTATTACGAGCACGGAAATTTCGTTCCGTGTGGCCATCGTTGCTCAGCCGCCCAGAGGTCATCCGCACTCGCTACTTGAGTTTCGGTTGTAACGCAACATTTTCCGTACTTCTGGGCAGGTGGCTCCTTGTCGCAGAGGGGTCAATCCTCGTTTGCTACGATTCATATTGTAGCGATATTCCCAAGTCTGCAAAAACGCTGTTCGACGCTGGTGTCGGTCGCCGCATTCTTCGTGTATTCAGCGCTGGATGTGTACGAGATGATGATATCCTGGCATTTGCCGTGCTCGTATTTGAAGACACATTGTAAGTGTTTGCATACATCGTTAAAACCGGATGGCGTGCTAAAGGACTATAGTACGATCGCCAAGGTCCTCGTGGATCAAGGAAAGCCTTCCAACATCCAGATCGTTTTCACCTCTACGCCTATCGGGGTTGAGGGCTGGACTGGTTTAATAAACGTCCGGTTGTATCATCGTCTGCTCGTGGTGAACATTGGCGAGTACTCGTCGGATTGGGAGTCGTCAGGGCGTCTTGTCATCATGGATGTTGATACCCTGCGTCGTTATCATATTCCGGTTTCGACTGTTGACATGGTAAGTACTTAATACTCAATTACCTGTGACCTAGTTGATCATGTTCAACAGGCGTACCATCCGTTGCACATACAGTGGCTCAAATAAGTAATGCATGCACCCGTTTTTTTAGCTGTACTGGCTCTCCCGCACACAACAACATATCAATGACCTTCAAAATAGTGTAAGGCCATGGCCTTAGATGTCGAGTACATATTTGAGGCGGTAAATTTTTTACGTTTTGATTATTTACACAGCGGTGAGGGGAACAACGTGTAGTAGTGAGTGCATTACATATTTGGATGGTGCTGAGCTCTACAAAAGACCACCACCCTGACGCAATGGAGCCACCCCACCCCATCCGAGTCCTCAAAACTTACTCTCCACCCTTGCTGCCATCTCTTTGCTATGACTGTCTACACTAGCCCAACCAAGAAGGCTCATATCTGCCGAGACAAAGCGGCTGGCATGACCAACACAGCCATCGGCCAAAAGTTTGGTCTCCATCGCACTATGGTCCAGTGCATTGTTCAACACTATGCCAAATCCGAGGACTACTATGTACTCAAGCAGAAGACTGGTCGACCTCACCTCTTCACGAAGCTTGACACACGTTTTGCTGTCCATACACTTGCTGCTGGCAAGGCTCATGATGTATCCGAGCTTCAGTGGGCCCATTTTCCTCATGTCAATGCTGAAACCATCCATTCTCAACTCTGACAGTGTGGCTTACAGGCCTATGTACGTCGCACAAAGCCCTATTTGTCCCAGACACACCTAGAAAAGTGTCTGGCATGGGCAAAAGCTCATGCACATTGGACCACTGAGGATTGGCATGCTGTCATCTTCTCCAACAAGTCAAAGTTCAATTTATTTGGTTCAGATGGGCGTCAGTATTGTTGGAGGATGCCAGGAGAAGCTTTTGATGCAAAGTTTATGAAGAAGGTGGTGAAGCATGGCAGAGGGCGCATCATGGTATGGGGGTGCCTGACAGCTGATGGGCCAGGTTGGATTGTCTGCATCGATGGCAACATGGATGCGGAGTTATATGTCCAGATCCTCAATGATGACTTCCTTGGGACCCTTGGGGACCTGGAGATCAAGAAGAAGGACATTTATTTTCAACAGGACAACGACCTGAAGCACACATCAAAGCATGCTACAGAGTGGTTCCACAAGAACAAGGTCAATACGCTTGACTGGCTGCCAAATAGTCCCAACATGAACATCATTGAGCATGCCTGGGATCATTTGGATCGTCGTGTGCGTACTCATACTCCATTGCCACAAAACCTTGAAGAGTTATGGGAGGCTTTGGTAGAGGAGTGGGGTCATATTGATCAGGACTATGTTATGACATTATTTGAGAGTATGCCATGCCGGGTACAGGCTCTTCTTGAAGCCAAAGGGGGTCACACTAAGTACTAGGTAGCGCTTTTTTCATATCTCTCAAATACATGTGTTGGTGCATGCTCCAATCCCCGAGATAAGCATCCAAAAAAGAAATGCACAGTAACTTTGGTGGTAATTGTTATACTGAACTCGACAATCTTTATTTGAGTACTTTATATGCCTATAGTTAATAACTACACTATGTAGGCTCTCAAATGAGCCCATAATCATAAGATATCTCCTGCTGGAGTGGGAGGAGGAAATCAATCAGATGATTACCTAATGCTGTGCATTACTTATTTGAGCCACTGTAGTTACGTATTTTTTTGCCAACAAAACGCACTTCGTCAAGGTCACGGTGTCCAGTCGTAATAACGAAGTTCGATCCAAGATGGAATGCTTTCCGATACCGACCGCACCTGAGACGCGCTCAAACGATGTTCTCTACCCTTCGCATCATGGTCAAGTCGCTTATAGTCTAGGGATACGCGAATGCACCGTGATCCACGAATCACCCGTAGACTCGGAGACCGAGAAGATATCGTTCACCCTGTGTGGATCAATAGAGACTTACTTCTCGGACTGTGGTGCACTTCAGATCATGGAGGTTTGCCTAGAACCCAACGGAAGTATTTCGTTGACGATGTTTGGACTCACAGAAGGGATAGTGGCATCTTTCTGCATCGGATTGAGTAGGCAGCACAAATGCGGTGTAGCTCTCACCACGGACAAAAAGCCGTTCCTATTCGCTCTCGATTATCAGTGGCCAAGCTCCGTCTCGTTAAAGTGGTCTATACTTGATCATACGTTTCCTTGGAGCGAACTTCTTGCCTTGGACGCATTCCGAGGCACAGCGTTTTTCTCTCGCCGATCGAGTCATCATACCGTTGCTGAGATGGTTGATTTCACTTGTGATACGCAGAAAGGTCCTGGAGCTCACTGTAAACCTTCACGCCAGGGATGAGCTGATACCTCTTCCTTACAGTCAGAGTTTCTCCCGCGGAACGGTTGGACACGGTTACTGAGACCTGTCGATTGTGAACTTGGGTACTGGAAGATATATTGCTTTCGGCGTGTTATACATATTGTTGTCCATCTGTTCCTGTCATTCATGATGCGAATAGTCTATTAAAATCGACATGTTAGGCTTTCAGTGCAACCCATCTGGCCGAACAAGTCCATGAGTCATGTGCCTGCAGCCCGCACAGCCTTCTGAAATACGGCCGGGGATCCATTTGGCTGACGTTGGCCATTGTGCCATTGCCCCTGAATGTTCAAACTTGTCAAGACTGGCACAGCAGTCTGCCGTTGATGCCATTGAGATGAGATCAATCTCATGCTCGTGAGAAGCAATCCCACTAGCATGTCTACAGATCCGGCGTCCAATACATAAGTTCATGAACGTGCACAACGAATGCCTGACAGCTCCTAAAATATCTGATAACATGGTCGATAGCAGTTACAGATAGCTGGTATAAGCGAAGCAGAGCGGTGAGAGCAAACGAGGACGTAAACTAGGCACCAATATGTACATACAGAATGCGTTGATCTAATGGTATACCCCCCAATGTCGTCATCGTCTTGTTCAGTGCAAACGCCGCGCGGGTATGATCCAGACGGCCCGACTCGTCCATCATATGCTCGTAAAACCTTGACGTGATCTTGTTCGTCAGGGCATCGTCCACAGCCCACATCGTCCCAATAACCGACCGAAACCCTGCGAACTGCATCGCCGATGCGAGATGGATTACTTCATCTGGACTCTCCTCGTCCCCGACCGTCGTATGGCATGCGGAGAGGTATGCGAACTGGGCATTCTCCAACTCACACCGCATGATGTGTTGGATAGTGAAATGTCCGTCGTGGAGCGCAAACGCAGAGTTGAATGGGTGTTGCTGGTTAGGGAGACCGTGACAAGCAAGATGAGCCCACTCGTTCTTCATGAGCTCCTCAGAGACCCGCGAGATACACGATTCCGGACCTTCGA